>VUYV01000956.1:0-58284 GCA_008711295.1 Anarhynchus alexandrinus | reverse complement strand
CTGAAGGAATTACTTTATGACTGTTTCATGTGACACTCATGCTTACACATCCCCATAGATATCTTTTTCTTTCCCTTCACAAAACAAGTACTTGGTTGATTCACAGTCTATGAACAATCCCTTGCAGAACTTAGTTCTTTTCCTACAGAACTTCTGCCCGGCAAGTGGTTTTCCCATCTTGAAGGTGTGAATTACTTATTTCGACTTCAGAATTGCATCTGTACTTTTTCTTACTGAATTGCAGCTTATTTACTACAGTTTTTTGGCTCACAAGTCCAATGTATGAAGATTGTAATGCTAATGCCTTCCAGCACAGTGTTTGTGGCTCCTCCTAGCCTGGCACTGCTAGTAAAAGTTAATAAAACTACTCCAAACATTCAAAACCTTCATGAAAATGTTGACCAGGAGTGGAACCAAGATCTTCACAAATCTTTGGCCATTGGTTATTTAGGTGGTAGACTGATCAGCCTTCTCCTGCACACACAGCACTCTCTAATTCTGTTCTTGTTATATTTGTGGTGTAACTCATGTAATGGAAGTGAAAGGCAATGAATATTCCCAAATTCCCAAATTTATTGCTTGGTTTGCTGAGAAACAAAACAAAATAGTCAGTCATTCATGGTTTACATCAAATGCTCTTCTCACTAACGTGTCTGAAAATCCTAACGCTGCGGATGTTTCTGTTTTTACTACACGGAATACTCAAATTGATTGAAACCTTACACCAAGCCAAATCAGTGACGAGTTTGGTTTGTCTCCGAAGCTGTATTTTCAGAAAACTTCACCCTGTTAATAAACATGCAGGTGATAATGGCGCACAACTTCAAATCGGTAAATAGACAAGGGTTGGAATTACACATCCTTACACGTAATGGAAGCAGGTAGCTTCTGTTTTCACTGTTTGGTGACATTAATGCAGTAATACTGAGTAACTGCTGACAATTAGCCAGAAGATGGAGCAGAGGTCTTGTAAGAAAATTACTCCCTGGTGGCAAAATATTGAAAATTCAATTACACTCTGTTTATTACAGGCCTACATTAGGAACTGCATTCATAATAAAGACCTTGATAATATACAAATTAATCGCAGCACAGGGGAGTGCTTTAGTAACTTTTTTACTCCTTGATGTATTCTTCAATATTAAGATTTTAATATATCCATAGACATATTGAAATGCTTTCTGTAAAGCTTTTCAACTAAAATTCCTTAAATACAATAGCATGATATGTGAATATTGTTCTGAAACACAAGATAATTTCTATTACAGTTCGTTAGAATAAACAAGGTGTAGATACCAATTTTTAAATACCCTTTAGGTATTCTCTATATCTTAAGATCCATATTTCTGTTTCTATGAGCTGTGCTATCACGTAAACATCTTTAAAGTCATATAGACTACAGCCCTGCATAGTTTTCTGCACATACTCACATTTACATATGTGAATACTTTCTTTCCATTTAAGAAAAGCCCGGGACTTGGAGGTTTGCATATCCAATTTCTGCAGATACTGCAGATCAGTTTGAAATAAGATTGAATAATCTAGTTCTTAATATTCAAGTTATAGCAATTGCACAAAATGCTCCCAAGAAAAGTAGCTAGATATAAATTCACGCTATGACAATGTGCATTGGATACTGTTGAATAATTTAGTTTCCGAATGAATTTAGTCAGCAGTTTGTTTAGCCTCTTAATAGTCTCTTGCCTACTTTAAAGACTTCTAGTCGCAAGTTCTTCAGCACAAAGGCTTTAAACTGATGTATTTCAAATCTAGCTATATGCTTATGGATTTTAATTGTATTTTGCCAGTGAAAGCAGTAAGACCTGTGACACCTTAGTGATTCTGAAGTGGGATAAAAAAGTCCATTGTCTTCATATTTAACTTAATCTTATACGTTACTCGAAAAATGCAAAAGTCTAGAAAAAGTACTGAACACGTGCACAGCATTCCACAGGTTAGCTGTCTCTAATTTTGTTTGAGAGAGATTCCTAAGGAATTCTGGTGCCGGGGTTTCATTACCAAATACTTTAAAACACAGATGTGAAACTTTGGTCCTGCCTGACCAGGCTCTACGTTACTGATACTCTCTTTGGATCCCAATATGCCGAATCTCGCTTGTAAAATCCTTCCACTTTACAGAAGAAGTCCTCATGCTTTCTGCTTTGTGAAGGGATTCCCTGAATCCGCCAGGTACAGCAACTCTTAGTGGTGCTCAAGCCACTGACATTCAGGACCAGCTCCAATGACTGGATCAGATGGGACCGTGGTTCTGCAAGAACATGCCCTGCGTAGGACACAAGATCGCACAGGAGGTAACTGATGATAGATAGCTCTGGTGTTTGAAATTGTCTGGAACAACCACCCTGCAGCCTTGTCCCAGCTAAGCTAGGCAATCAGGGAAAAAAACCCCACAGGCATGAGTTTAGGATGATTAAAAAATAAAGGTAGCTGGCAATAAACCCAATTCACAATGAAGCAGAAATTATGCATTTGGTATTCTCTTCTGTGGCAAATGAATCTTTCACAGGTAGGTCCCTCCCTCACACTGCCCACACAAACCCCTTCAGCAGCAAACCACTCCTAAGTCATCATTTGGCTACTGCGAAAATGCCAGATCACTGCAGAACCCATGGAAACAGAGAGTTTATATGATAAGATCTCCCCGTGAGACAGACTGCTTCCTGGCAGAAATGAGATGAATGAATGTCACGTCCTTCTAGCTTTCAAGCGTGCTGTTTTTCAGGGCTCGCTCTCTGAAGTCAGGCACTAAAATGAGATGCACGACGCTGTGTGGGGACAGTGTGGCAAATTTCAAAACCAGGAAGAAAGGCTAGGCAATGTGAGTTCACCCCAGCATCACATCCCGTGTATCCGCGAGTTACTCAGCCTGCCCGGTGCATTTGATGCAGCATCACAACAAGGAAAAGAACAAAGGTTCTCCACATGGTCATGGGATCCAGCCACCAAGCTGGATCTGGTTCCATAAAATCAGTCTGATCCATCAGGTCTGTTCAGGTGGTACCTGGAAGGACAGTACAAAAACTCCAGCCAAACCTGTAGATGTTATGCGTGGAGTCTTGAACGCAGCATTACATATGCACGTATGATTTAAGATCTCCAGCTATCCACATACTGCCTTTGTAGGACTACAGTTTTTGGTGGTTTTTTTTAAATCGCCTGATAGATGATGGATCCAACCGACTCTATAATCTCAAATAGTGTGAGCTGCTATATTCCAGCTTTCATGATATCCTGGTTGATGCTGCAGGCCTTATGTGACTCCTAACGATGTCAGTCAATCTGCATATGGATTTGGTCCCTTCTCAAGCATGCTTCCACAAGTGATAGATATATTGCAACGCCTGGCTGTCTGGAAAATCCTTTTATTCATATGTTACAGGCCACGCAGTGAAATTGCAAATGGAATACTTCTTACTTCAGGAATACTTCAGGAGAGCTGGGGAAGGACTTTTTACTGGGGCATGTAGTGATAGGATGAGGGGGAATGGCTTCAAACTGGAAGAGGGCAGGTTTAGATTGAACATTAGGAAGAAGTTTTTCACTTTGAGGGTGGTGAGGCACTGGCCCAGGTTGCCCAGAGAGGTTGTTGAGGCCCCATCCCTGGAGGTGTTCAAGGCCAGGCTGGAGGTGGCCTTGGGCAGCCTGGTGTGGTGGGAGGTGTCCCTGCCTATGGCAGGGGGGTTGGAACTCGATGATCTTCAAGGTCCTTTCCAACCTAAACCATTCTATGATTCTATGATTCTTGCAGGCTCAGAAGGTGGCCAAATGACTTGCAAGTTAAAAAGCTGTGCACCAGATGAGTTTGAAGAATGGGAGCACTGAAATGAGAAGGGCTAACAAGAAACCTATGGATTTCTTGAATCTCCTCAAATGTAGACACCTGACAGGCTAAAGCCATCTTACATTTCAGAATGAGGAAATACTACGCATTTTCTTTTGAATTCTGCTTTGTCATCTCTACAGCTCCTAGACACAGAAAACAAGGCCACTTCTGGTTACAGCAGACTCTGAGGAGGGACTGGGATGGTACTGCATAAAAAATCCAGCGTGGCAGACACCATGTTTAGCATGGTGTCAGAGCAGAAAAAGGCAACACGCTGACCGGACAGGGCTGCTACCTGCACTGTCAAACCTGGCTTTGCTCTCCACAGAATCGACTACCAAGTTTAGAGCAGAGATTTCCTTACTTTCCACACAGAAAAACTAATCTAGGAGGGAGAGCAAACATGAATGAGCAGCAGTGGTATGCACACAGGACTGGTACAGGTAATGGCAGGTGCTCCTGTGCCAGCTGCTGCTTCAGCTATCCCAGTCCTATGTGGCTGGTAAGATGCAAGCCATGTTGGACTTTCTGCCACCGCTGGGATTTGGAGGCATCTTCTTTTCCCTCAAACACTGCAGGAAAGGAGTAAAGCTCCATCCATTGCCTCTGCATGGTTGAGCGTGCTCCTTCCTCGTACCCACCTATGACACCAAAAGTGCAAGCATCTGCCTCCGTTTCCAAGAATCCGTGGTTGCCTGTACTGTGGCACGTTCATTTTGTGCAATGGGTTGCCCATCTGATGACAAACCGTTCCCATGGCTTTGGTGGGATGGGAGAAGAGTGGAGGAAAGGCCGTTGCTTCATTTAGATCTGATGAGATCAGTACAGATAGTTCCAGAAAGCCAATTTCACCTCTTCTCTCTAAGGCTTTGTGCCTCCTACAGGAAAACATCAAGCACACTGAGCATGGCAGGATGTGCAGTTCTCCAAAACAGGGAGACAGAGACACTTGTGTCCATTTTCTAAAAAAAGAAAATTAATCTGTTACTGAATGGATAGAATTTGAAGCCTCAGGTTGAAGAGCCCTGAACAGGAGATAAGGGAAAACATAAAAATGGTATTATAGAGGAGTGTGAAAAATGTCAGTACTTGATCTAAGAGTACTGATATCATCAAAAATCAAAGGAATCAATTGAGGAAGTTTGTAGCAATTTAGCCAAAGCCTGGACAAGAACACTAGCTCAGCTGTACTCTGCTATAGTGGGAGGTGGCGTGTGACCAAAGAAAGGGCAGTAACATCTTCTCGGCTTTTTCACTCTTGTACAAGTAGATAAAGAACACGTTTCCAGTAACAGCCATTTGACATACACTTTAAGAACATACACAACTATTGGCATTTATTCAGAATATGCAAAAGCAAGCATCTTAAAGCTGCTTATAATTTGTGCCATAGATCTGCTGCAATCTCGTCTGAAATTACCAAAGATTGTCCAGGTTTTTAAATCCATCTTATTTTTTTTTAATTGGATAAAATTCATTGAGATTATTTGCAGGCTTCAGAAGCCCTTCTGAATTTATAAAAGTTATGCCTTTTTTAAAGTTACTGCAAATGTATTTTTATTTTTATATATATACACGTGCATATATAAAAAACAGATACCCAACCTTTTCAAATTATTTAGTTTAAGAAGGTAAAAAAGGCAGAATTAGGAAGTTTGATAGAAAATAAGCATTATGATGCCCATTTAAAGGTAAGAAAACAAAATCAGAAAGATGAAGTAACGTGCAAATGCATAGACAGCAAATTAGTGACCAGATCAGGACTTCATTGAAGAATCTCTGACTTCAAAGCAAATACTTTGAAGGCTTCCCACGTGTAAAGTTCAGAAGAAATTGATAAGCAGAACGAAAGTCACCGGGATTGGAGTTTAGCCGAGCTAACAGTTGCGCTTTAGTAATTACAAGTGATCAGGACACTGAGTCTAACCTGCACTCACAGCAGAATACTCAGCACTGATTCAGTACTAAATTTAATGGACATAATGAACCATTATCATCACACCCAGGAGTACAGTACATTTTCTTTGATTATTTCCACAGACTATCCAAAACTCAAGTCCACTTAGCTTGTGAAGTCTGATGAGAGCACAGCCTGAGGTAATACAGACACAAAAACAACTCATAAAAGATTAGATCAGGCTTGATTTAACAAGGAAAAACAAAGTAGGACTACAATGGAAGAAAAGGCTGTGGGTTTTTTGGGGTTGTTTTTTTGTTGTTGTTGGTGGTGGTGGTGGGTTTTCTTGTAATTTTTTTTTATTGTTTGTTTGTTTCTTAAGGCAAAACAGGATAATCACACAGTTTGCATCAAAATACATTACACTGTCTGGCTTTTTTGTAGGTTCTGGGGAGGAGAACCATTGCTCCATAAAAGTTGAACCACAGAGTATAATAAAAACATTCAGAAAGCATTTCTTTTTTGGATATGACTATGAAATATTTTTTCCATATCTTTTAGTGTACCGTATTCAAACTCCACTTTAAAATGTTTTAAACCACAAGGAAAACTGGATTTTGAAATAATCAATAGAACCACATCACCTAAATGGTTACTTCAAATTCACGTTATGAATTCTGGGGTAACCAGAATCAGCAGGGAACCATGTAATCCAGTTCCCTGAGAGACACTGTCTCTTGTATTCACCGAGCATAGATATCTTTCTCATTGAAAACAAAACAGAAATCGTTGAGTTCAATGAACTCTCCAGCCTCAACAAAAGTGCATTGCAGTAGATTCTTTTTTAAAGGAATAATTTATCAGTGTTCTCTTTAATGCTTCTTTCATAACATTGAAATACCTCAGAAAAGAGGATGAAAAATTCAATTGTGTAGAGCTGATCAGAGGAACAAAAATCCACTCTGAACAAAGGTAAGCTGATTAACTTTTTCATAAAAATCAATATACTTGATACTGCAAAAAACAAAGAACTTGTAAGAAAACAAGAAAGAAATGAATTTGTGGTTTTTTTTAAAGCAAATTGCTAACTAAAATTACACAGACTCTGTTACCATATTTTAAATATTGTTATAGTTGTTTAAATGTGTTCCTTAAGTCCCAGAAGTGCAAAGATGACTCTCTGGATGAAGAGGATGTTATTAATGTATGCAAAGTGGACTCTTCACATTTTCTGGGTAAGTTTACTTAGTAGTTTTACACAGTATGTTACATTTGGAAAAGAGGTAGGAACTCTAACTTACAGTTTCAAAAATCTGGTTGGGCATTTGTAACAACTAAAACTGAATTATGTGTCACAGAGCCATGTAAGCCACACTTGACAAATAACGCCTGAATCGTGGGGACTCCAATGCTATTCTAGTTTAGGTAATGTTGAAAAATAGATATCTTCAAAGGTATTAAACTTTCTGAGCTCCTAATTGCAGGCAGCAGGCAAAAGAAATATTTTTACCTAGCAGTCTATGAATCCAATTAAAAAGCTGATACAGGGCTACACCTAGATTGTAGTGAAACCCACTTTTTAAAGACAACACGTTCTTGTCTGCTTGAGACTTGGCCTTGCTGGAAAGAAGAACTGTAGCTGCCAGAAGAGCAAGAAGAGTGGTTTTCCCCATGGACACGAAAAAGTATTTTTTAGCCTTTTTCAGCCAGTAGCTACAGGGCTCAGCTGGCCGGTAAGGCCATCTTCTGGCAACCTAAAAAACAACAGAGGAGTGGCACAACTAGATAAAACTGCCTTGGGAGCATCAAGATGGCAGAAAGAGATGGCTTCGCAATCAGCCTTGAAGGTATAAACCTCAGCAGCACTGCAAGTGGGTAAGTATCCACACTGCCCTGTGAATAAGAAATTTGTGAGTGGGACAGAGAGTTAGGTGAACTTAGGGAAAATACTGAGAAAGAATACTAAAAACCTGAATTCCGAAGTTTAACCTCTGGCTGACGGGTCGCCAACAAGCAACGCTTAGGTGGAGCAGTCACAAGTCATTCCTTCCACGCTGAGAAGGCAGTCACTTTGACTTTGTTTGCTCCCTGGATGAAGTCAAACACTCCTGCATGTTTTATGTCACAGGAATTGTCAGATAGGAATAAAACCAGGCACATGAACTCCCTCCTTGCTTGTTTCTCCTCATAGCCTAATGGCCAGCAGATCCCAAAGCATTCTAATAAATTGCATTTTGGGGTAAGACAGGAATACTCTTAGATGTTGAAGAGATTTTTGTCTCAAAAACAATACTCTTACAAACTGCCTCCCAGAAAAATTACTAGCACTGTATAAATTCAACCAATGTCTGCTGAGGAACTATCAGATCTTGAAACCTTTAAAATGCATTTTCATGTGTATGAGGAACTGATGTCAAATTTAAACAACCAGCGTAGTTATTTGGCTTCTTAGAGCTTTTCTTTTGGAACCAAAAAGCTTGTGGCTATAGGTTCTCCCCACTCCCCAGTATTCCCTGCTGTATTCTGATAGAGCAAACCTCAATTTTCACTTAAATACAGAAAGGAAATGAGAAGGGGGGCGATAGTTGTAACTGCAGAAATGTGAACCAATTTGTCCATCTGTGTATTTCTTCTCTGCAACATCTACACACCACAGGACAGATATAAATTCAGCAAAAGCACTGGCAGAACAATTCTAGGGCCAGGATTTCTGGTAAGATCCCCCATCTTTTTGCAGCTGCAGAGGGAATCTACAAAAGACAGCTGAGGCAAAACACAGCTAATCTAACGAGCAAATGCGAGTCTGGGAACAATGGACTTCTACACTCAACTGACTTCTATATCAAGTCTTTCTGTGAATTTAGTCAACGTTCTTTATATTAATTTGATTTTTCTGGGGAAGATTTTCAATAGCTCTTATATGATTTAGGAGCACAAGTCCTATTACAACTCATGAGGATGTGAGCTCTACATCTCCAGGGTGCTTTTCAAAAATCTCACTCTACCTGTAAAATGGAAAAACAATCTTTACTTTCTGGCTTCTAACTACACTGATAGAAGGACTAAAAGGAATAACCAGTACTGTCCCTGCGTGAACTCCTCACTTTTCCAAGGCTCGAGAGGCTAATAGAACCTTATCATGACTTCAGGTCAAAAGATTGAGTCTAATGGACCAATGGAAGGAATTAATTTCAGAGCTCAGGACCTTTAATTGAGAGCAGATGGTGCCTATTCCCTATAAACTTAAAGTCTGGGGCCCGTTAACAAAAGCATCTAATCTCATCTCAATTGCCATAAGCAGCCAGGACCCAGCAATATTGAGTTTACAAAACAATATAACAATCTCCTAGAAGTCCACTGAAAGCAAACAAGCAGCAAAGACAGTTAATGAAAAAGACGTCATATGTTCTCTGCAGCTAAACTAGTTAAGGGAACAAGCAGCAGAATTCCCCACTGAGTGCAGCTTTTAAGCAATTTTAAATAAATCTCCTTACAGAGCACGCACTTACAATCACGCAATGAAGAACTTAGCAGCTTGAACAATTCTGGTTAAGTCTACATGGAGGGAGACTGAATCCTATCCATTTAAACCAATAGTGATGAGAAAGGCCATTCCTTTCAAAGTCATTTTGACCTAGATATCTTGGAAACTTTTTGAATATTCAAAAGAACTTCAAAAATTATTAACTGTCTCGATACATTCAATATCCATGTTCAACAGCAGGCAGAAAAAACAACTCTGAAACCTTCTCCAAGAACTAACTTTTGCCAAAGAGGATCTTAGACTTCTCACTTCTGCTGTTTTTCTGCAAACTGCACAAGTGACCAATACAGTTTGGTTCAGTGAAACCCATTACAGAAAGAAATTCGAGTTTTGTACAGAGACAAAGCAACCCAAATTCTTTAGACTGTCTGCCACAGGTGCAGACTGAGACTCCACAGCATTAGCCATCAGCAATTATAAAAGACATTTTATTTTTAAGTATAAAGCAGTTTATAGAAGTATTACATTTATAAAAACCCGGGGGCAGGGGCATATATCAGTCTCTTTCTCCAGCATACAGTAGGTCAGTGGCAGAGGGTGTAACACTAAAAATCCTTTCCTTTACCTATGCTCATGACTGCACGCAGATTCGCTATGGAAATGCTTTAAAGTTTCTAGGTTATTTGAAGAAGAAGAAATGGGTCTTCAATTTTGTCTGTGTAATCTGCAAGAAAACTATACGTATAAATTGTGAAAATAAAGCTGTTAAGACAAGGCCTTGTAAGGATAGCCATATATATGCATAAATAGCCGTATATGCACATTTATGCATTTATTTCACCACAGAGGACAAAAAGCAATCATTATGTAGTCAACCAGAGAAATCAGCCTGTTGTCTACCATGACAATCCCTGACAATCTGGAACAAGGGTTTCCCAGGTCAGTTGCTTCTTTTTCTGCTGTGAATACTGCACCAGAGGTGGAAATGCTCACATTTTGTCTCAGACGTACCTGGTCAGCAGCCGCAGTACCCCAGGGAGGGATTCCCCCGCAGCAGCACAGACTGGCGCGGCAGCTGCGCAGAACCTTCAAACTGCAAGAAACCTGTTATCTCTTATGGATGCTCTTATAGAAGATATGACAGATACGCCTATTAACCATTTGCATATTCATACTTTAATCCATAATTAGTTTACATTGTTCCCCCTCAGCCTTCCTAACTTGATGCTGTAGGTTCACAACTGTGAAATTTAAAAAAAATAACCAAAAAAACCCCAAACCCACAAAGTAAGATACTGATAAGTATTTTGCAAATTCTCATGCACTATATAGAAACCTGGATTAACCCACAATGATTGCAGCAGGCAGCAAAGGCCCTTCCTCCTTGGTTTCACTGTGTCAAAACCACACTTCTCCTTCTCTACAACAAACCAGTTAAAATAACAGATAACTAAACACAAAAGCTATATAATTTGGGAAGAAAATGGTATACTGAATGAGAGGGGGGTGAAGTAAAAATCAAACCTGCAGCTTCTTAACAAGCATTTCTTTTCCTGAGATTTGAGACCTCATCTTCTTCCCACCTTATATCAAGAAAAAAAAAGCTTACATTTTGCCAATAGATCAGGCAGCACATTACATATAGATCAAAAAATGTTTGGAGCAGTTCAATCCACGCATTGTTTTAATAATTGTAAAAGGAATTAATTTTCAAATTTGACTTGAAACTTTGAACTAAATTTTTATCTAAGTCAAGTCAAAGAAATACAACTTTTTATCCAGGAAACATCAAAATAAGTCTTTACATGGGTTTAATAAGAGTTAGTTTTAAAGAACTGTCTATTCTAGAAGCCTTGGCAGCTTTTTGTAAAAAAACCCATCATCTTCACAAATTTTCTCCAGCTGTTATTTGACCAGCATACAAAGGCTGTCGCCTGTAATTATTACTGATACTCTGACAATAGCACAGCCTGTATTTACTTTAAAGTTGAAATCATTATTAGATTATTTCTCAATATGACATATTTAATTACACAAGTAAATGCAATTAAAATCTTAATGAAAATCAAAATGAGATGAAGCTTAAAAAACACCTTTAACACAACTGAATATGAACGAGCCTATTCTTTATATAGAACTGGTATTATTTAGACTTTACCGCTACCATTAATTTGGTTTTCTCTAATGAATATGTATGTGTATATATGTGTAAGTATATATGTACACACCTCCCCCTACATCCACATAACTATCCAGGAAATGAAGGAAGCGGTGACTGAGAAACTTGCTTTCAAATGACAACAAACCAAATACTCTCACAGCTCTGGCAGATATTTTTGTTCTCCTTTTTATTCCAGTGATAATTACATCAATAAACCTGATTCAGCAAATCTGTTGCTCTCTAATTCATTAATTAAAACAATTTACTGCTACCACTGTGATTTTTCAAGGACATCAAAACCACATTCCAAATTAAAACAGCAGAGATCATCAGTTTATAGATGTGCAAAGCATGCTTTGCTTTCATGGCAACCTCACAATTAAAACACAACTTAAATGAAAAAGAGCTGAAATGAAAAAGATTTCCTTGCGCAAGCACATCCAGAAGAACCCATTTTGTTTAGGGGGACTGAACAGCAGTATTTTTATATCAAACTTAAAATGAGGAGGGGGAAAAACAAAATCTATGAAAAATTTCCAATTAGAAGAAAAAACAAGCTGTAAGTATTAATATTGTAATAAGTTGCAGAGCAGCATTTTTATAGCCTTCATTTTCTCAACACACTTCCTGCTCGTTAATTTTTGGGTTGAGTAACACAACTGACTCACAGAAAACAAAACCAGAAAGTAAGTGAAGAATTTCTTTTGTCCACTCTCTCCCACAAATCAGTACCGACAGGAGCTACACCAACATTTTAGAACTGTTTTGGAAAATATGTTAGATGATGAAGTATTCGCATGGTCCCCAGCAATCTCTTTCACAGAGTTATCCTTGGAACACCGCTGTCTGAGCTAACTTCTGCTTTTTCCTATTTGCATTGTGTGCTTCTGGTCCCATTTTCCATACGTGGCCTTTGTAACAGCAGCAACATCTAGACAGAACGCTCTAGGCACAACAGTCTGGATTCTCCCCATCTCTTCTAGTGTCGTGTGTTTAAAACGTCTCATCATTCTTGTTAACTTTTCTCCAGGCCTCCAGTTGGCTGGCATTTTCCTCAAGATGTAGTCCCAAAACCAGAGAGACGCAGTATTTTGTTCCTAGCCCTTCTGAGCGGATTATTGAGTATTATTATTATGAGTAGGATAATTTCAGTGGCTCTGTATGCAAAAGACACGTTATATGGTTGTGGAAGAAACCCTCACACACCACAGAAAACACCATTGAGAAATAACCCCTATGACCTTCAGTTGATGGCTACCCAGGAAGAATGTAGAAACGTTTCCTGGACATGCAGGATGGGGAATAGGGAAGCCAAAGCTCAACCACAGTTGAGAAGCCCTACCACTGCAGAGGAAGGATGAGCTGTTAGGCACCACTTACACAAGCTGGGCACACACAAGCCCAGGGGACCAGACAGGAGGCATCCATTGGTCAGCACTGCCAGCACCTATGTCACTGAAAGGCCACTGTGTGATTCCTTGAAAGGTCATGGCAATGGAGGAAGGTTCCTGATGACTTTTTAGAAGATAAAGGTCGTGTTATCTTCAAGAAGAGGAATGAGTATATGGGGAAGTAGAGGCAGTCAGCCTCATCCCAGTTTCCCAGGGAAGATTACAGAACAAATTCTGCTGGAGTTATCCTTCATATGGTTGGATAGGGCTCCAGGAAAAGAAAGTGAATGGCAACAGCTAACATGTATTTACCAAAGGCAAATCATACCCAAACAACCTGATTGCTTTCTATGAACAGATAATTATCTCAGCAGACAAAGGGAGAGCAGCAGATGTTGTTTTCCTTCACTTTAGCAAGGCTTTCAACATGGTCTCCCACGGTACCCTGGTAGCCAAGCTGGAGAGAGATGGACAAGAACAGTGTTTTGTAGTGCAAAGACCAACTGTTGGCCAATATTAACGGCATTCCTCAGGGGCTAAATATTGGGGCTGATGCTGTTTTATGTCTGTACTACATTTAACATATTGAGAATGAATAGGATGGAATGTGCCCTCAGCAAGTTTGTGGATGACACCAAGCTGGAGACGGGAATCAATACACTGCAGGGCAGGATTGCCTTTCAGAGGGATCTCAACAGGCTGTAAGAATTGCCTGAAAAAACCCTCATGAATTCCAAAGGCAGAATAACCTCACCTAACAGTCCTAGCTGGGAGCCCACTGTAAAGCAGCTTTGTAGTAAAGGACCTGGGGAATCAACGTGGACAACAAGTTCAGCTGTGTGCCCTTTCAACAATAAGGCCTAACCACATACTGGGTTGCATTCAGAAGAATGGAGCCAGCATACCCTGGGAAGTGATTAGTCCCTTTTATTCAGCATTTGAAGACCACATCTAGAGTACAATATTCAGTTTGGGGCTTGCCAGTACTCATACAACGCTGACAAACTGGAATGAATTCAGTGGAGACTGACCACCATGATTGGAGTGCTGAAGCATACAACTCAAGGAGAAGCTGAGTGAGCCTGGAAAAGGCAAAAGGTGGATATCTAACTTCGGTCTTCACTAGCCAAGGCAGTGGTCACAACTGCAGCAAGGGAAGTTCTGATAAGATATAAAGAGGAAAAAAAATTCACAATGAAGTTGGTTAAGCACCGGAACAGTTGCCCAGATATCACATGGAATCTCTCTTCTTGTAAATTTTCAAAACTCAACTGAACAAGGCCTTGAGCAATCTCATCTAAATTAACGTTAGTCCAGCTCTAAGCAGATGGTTGAACCACATGACCTCAAAAGCTTCCTTCTTAGTTGAATTATTCTGTGATTTTCTAAAGGACTGTGATTCAGCCACTTGTCTGGTTCACGTTTGGGAAATTTGATTATTCTCACTTAAATGTAGGTCTTTGCACTTGTATTTACTGAAATGCATTTTTTCATGTAGAATTATTTCTCCAGCTTTCATCCTGTCCTACAAAGCATATGTAATTCTTTCCAGGTTACAATGTTCTATTTGCATTATCCAAGTCATTAAGAAAATCTTGACACACTATTTGATTCAACTTGCCAGTTCATGAAATACTGATAATCATTCTTTACGGATTTTTCCAGGAAGTTGTACATTTATCTTGCGATAATGATCTGCGACCCTGTGTCTCTATTTATGAGTATGTCAGGAGTGAAGCAGTGTCAGAAGCCTTACTAATATCAAAATACCTATTACTGTTAGCATCTGCTCCTTCTTCCTTATCAAGGAGTGGCTTACACTATCACAGAAGGAAATCATTATAGCTTGACAAGACTCATTTAGTACAAACACATGCTTATTGTTATAAAGCACAAACTTTTTACATTTTTTTTTTCCTAGGATGTTTCCTGTCTAACTGGTTAGGCAGATTCTTCCTCCTTCTCTTTGCCCCTTCTGAAGTTGTCCTGTTTGTTTGTTTTTGCCTTCCAGAACAATATCCATTATCAATGATTTCTCAGACATGAGTCATAAAAAGCCCAGAGGCTGTAGACACTCTATACATGCAGGACAAATTTTATTTACCTAAGTAACCTCTAATCCTTTATTTAATAGTATAAATGTTAGCTCTGTGATCAGTTACTCGGGTAGCAAATGCTGAAACAAAAACAGCTAGAAGAAAAAACTTATCAGTAATATATTAAAAGTCTTCCTTCACTGTTAATTAATAAATCAACACCATCTTTTCCCTTTTCTTAGCATTCATGTTTCTGTACAACTCTTCATTTTTTTGCTGACTATGTATCAATTTTGCTGGTATGCCTGGACCTCCCCTATTGCATCTTTGTAAGCTCCTCCTCAGAAATTTGACCTTCCTTCCATTTTCTGCATGGTTCTTTCTTGAAATTCAGATCTCTGGAGGAATCCCGAGCTATGACAGTTACTCTTTAAATACCTCTTCTACCACTCCTTAACATTAGAAGGATTTATAAGCTTAACAGTCAAGAGTGAATTCTCTGAAATTTTCTGCTTATATTTGTTGCAGACCCCAATTCTAATTTTATAGCTGTCAGTTGTAAGCCTACAGTTCCTGTGTATCAGAGGATTTAAGTGTTTCCAAAGAGCCTGATGTTCTGTACCAGACTCCCACCATGAAAGGATCATTAAGATGGCCCTTTGGAATCTCATGCCTTTCCTCAACAGCAAGTTCAGTGACACTCAAACCTCTGAAATCCAGGCGATCCCAAAAAGTTGCTGGAAAAGGGTCAGCCTATCTGTTCCCTCTTTGGCTAGCACTAGTCAAAGGAATTATTAACATGATTCTCAATTGCATTAACAGTGAACGCTAAGAAGATTTATTGAAATACATCCACAGAACTACAATCACATTACAACAGAATCTGAAAATTGGTGTAAGTACAGAAAACTTGTGATAATATTGCAGAAAAACAGGGAGGACTACTTTTGTGTATGGATTTCTGTTCCATGTGTCTGTAACCAAAGCAAAATTTGTATGCCTGTTTAGATATTAAGTATTATTTCAGAGCTGACTTCTGTCAACAATAAAACAGACCGATTTCCTGGTCATGAAATTTCTCAGCAGCAAAGCAGGATTTAAGAGATATTGGCATGCTTAATGAGGGATAGATAATTGCTAGATGGAATACTGTGGGAAAGAGTGAGGAAGCTGGAAATGGTGGTATGGCGGTAAAGATGAATATTAATTCATCAGCTATGTGGCTGGTTTTGATCAGTAGGCTCAGCATTTGGCTAGCAGGTTCCAAGCAGCTCCGATTCAGTAGAGCTCATCTAAGTTTTGCCTTAGCGTAAAGAAGGATGTTAAACAGGAGAAAACGTGTAACATGACTTCCTGAATGATGTGCATTATTTAAGAATGCAGAGTCCGAGTTTATGTTATAGATGTACTGGGTTAGAGAGAACAGATTTAAAATGTCTTGACAAGGATCTTACCAATGCATTTCTTGGTTTTCAGAGATCTGAATGCCAGTAAATTCACCATTCTGGAAGGACAAGAGAGTATTAGGTTCACAAGAATGCTATCTTCAGAAACTGGCTGAAGATGGAGAGGAAGCAAGCAGGTGCCCACACAGCTGATCAACCGCTATTTTCTCTTTACGGAAATCCTCAGCAATGAGCATTCTACCAGCAATATCTACTCTTCTGTATGTGTGAAAAATGGGTCTAAGTTTAAAACCATTTATCCAACCAATTCCGAATGACTGCCTGAGGCCATGATCTCATTCTTCTCTCTCCCTTTCTTCTTTTTATTTTGCTACATCCTGACCTCCTCTAGTCTTCTAACAAACCCCCATCAATGCAAAACTTTCACTAAACAAGGAAATAAACCCCCGCTGCCTAGTCACATCGGAACTATTTTCTGTACACCCAGCTAGTCTTTGTGGCCGTGGGCAGAGTCAACTATGTGGCACGCATCTATTCGGGGCACCCAACACTTTTTCAGAAGCACTGCCAATACTTTTACAATGTTTTGCTTATTAGCTTTCTGATGTCTCATGAAGTCAGGGATGGCAGTTTAATGGATTTAAGAATAATTTAAATAAATAAGTGCATTCTAAGATACCTTAAAAATATATTGACCCTTTAAGCAAAAGGGCCATTTCAAGCCTAACTACAACTTCTAGATCGTACTCTGCTGGAATATTTATCAAGTTTAAAAGACAAGCTTCAGTAATCTTAGAACAGCTTAACAACATAAAGTTACTGGCAAGCATGGAAAAGATGGACTGCTTGTGTTTCAAAGCCACAGCTCCTAGAACAACTATTAACATAAATTTCTCGATGCAGCATTTATGAAATAACTTGCAATGGGAACGGAGAAGAAAGCCTGAAGAAGCACGTGCGTGCTCAGTGTGCTCCAATTCATACATCATACTGTACGTGACACTGGTCGGTTGCCCAGATTAACAGATGCAGGTCCTCCTTCAGGGAGGCTGACATGACAAATCTCTCGGAATGTGATGCGAAGAGTCATATACGGAACTTGAATGAGCTCAAAGAAATATATTTCTCTTCAGAACGATGTACTGAGCAGTAACCTAAAACTTTGATGTGAGAATACATCTACAAACCCTATGTTTAACAGACAGTTCTGATGTTTTCTAAAAGAAAATAATCTGCTGGCATTCATGGTGTGCTATTAGTACACTTCAAATTTTGCAACTTAATCATGTGCAATGTTATTTGTTTAAAGAAACTTCTATATTATTCTTATATATATTATTCACAAATTTAGGTTGCTTTTGTAGGATCTCAGAAACATAATGTTGAGACCTCAACAAATAAAAGTTACTATCTTCAACAGCTTCCACTTATTCATTGTAATTACACAACAGAACCTTGAGTTTTGCCTTCCTAAGGGATATGCAATCCACAACTATTTCAGAAGAGCAAACACACACAACGGTTACGAGGAGGGAAAGGAAATCGTGTTTTGATGCCAAGCTTGTCTTCTTGCCTAACTGACAAGAAAGAAAACGCCAAGTACATTCAACAAATGGTTAATCCTGAGTTCATAAACCTGTAGGATAAGTCACAGTTCTCATCATCGTGAACCGTCCCATTAACTCCAATAAGGTCTGCTTATGGTAATGGACTATTTGAACAGTGAATAATTTTACTGGGTGAACAGTGAGATTGCTCAAGAACTGAGGCCTTTAGGTGAGGTAAGTACAATCTGGTGTTGTGTTTTGTTCATCATAACCTGTTGCTCCTCATCTACCTTAGAGGTAAACACGCTGCACAGAAATGCATTTACCTGTAAAACAGTTCCATCAAAATTCAGTTAGGAAGCTTTCACACACAGCAAAGGGGGACGCAGTACAGAGGACTTGTTGTAATTTTAACTCCTGTTTCAAAGCCTTATCAGATTTGTCAGATTTCAACAATATACTGGCACAGCTATTAACTTCAGGCCATAAATTAACAAAACTTGCACCTGCAGTTTGGTCCTTTGATTAGACCACCTGCGCCTGCCAGGGTGATACGGCTTCCCTGGCTTTAGATTATATTTTCTATTCTACTGTGAGCATGTAACACACTGAGTTCCAACTATGTGTATAAAATCGTTTTGCAGCCAAATCTTCCATGTTCGGTGGAAACAAAAATTCAGAGAAAAATACCAAAGAAGATTAAGCTTTTCACCACTTCTGTAACATCTCCACTGAAATGGTGACCCATGACATAGTCCGAGTTATATACGTTTCATAACCCTGGGGGATTCTCAAGCCATCAAAATTTCATTAGCCTCACAGCAGTCCCAGTACCTTCTTAAGTTGGACTGCTGGCCTCCCTATCAATAAATAAATCAACTGTAATCCTTTTTAGTGACTAAACTCTTCTTTGAAGTTGTATCAAACATCAGACGTTCCTTGCATAATTTTAACCAGCGCAGAATAATGTCTTTTGTAACATATTCACAGTCGTTTTAAACATGAAAAAAAATAAACCTCTAACTTTAGGCTCATGCAGGAAGTTTTGGCATATTGTAATCAGGCATTTTGCTTTTTCGAAAATTGTAAATAAAAAGTTTACAAAAAAAGTATACCAAACCTATTGTACTTCTGAAGCAGCACCTCTTTGGTAAAGTAAAGATATGACTCTCTAAGGAAATTGTGTGTGTGTGTGCGTGCACATGTGTATATATAAATATGTATTTTCAAGATCATTAACCCAGAGTTTTACAAAAGACTCCAGAGAATTTGTTTCAGCACAGACCTTTCAAAAGGAAAATCACAGGACTGTTCACCAATGTATTCTAGATTGCTTTGCAGCTGAAATATCTAGAGTCATCCAACAGAAACTCCGCGACCAAAAGGAGGTAGGCAAGTACTCCCATCCCCCTCTTTCAAAACACGCCTCCCACTCAAAACAAGTTTTCCAGTACGAGACAAGACACCTGCGAACACAGAGTGGTCTCCTCAGGTACCACGCAGTCCAACCCAAAAAGGAGGATCCCATCTGAGCGAGCCGTCTTGCACAGGCATCTTCAGTTAGAATCAGCCACCAGAGGAAAGACGACAAGTATGAATAATACCAAAATATGGCTTTGGTTTTGCTTTCTCAAACTGAAGTTAAAGTAATAAAGAGGTAGGACTAAACATCATTGCTTGTAGTTTAAAATAAAAGTGTATTTTTTTTAAAAAAAGGGTCATCATATATACACACCTACATTGCTGTTTCCCAAAATGTGTTGGAGCTATTGCCGGAGGATAGAAATAAAATTGCTCTGACTTTTGTACAGCTGAGCAGACAGGTTTAACAAATTAATAAAATGACATGTAGACATGCAGGCAATAGCCATTACTAATTTTCATTTTTACTCATTTTTCTTTATTCCTCTTTTGAATTTGGCATATAGAAAGCCATGAAGTTAATAGAACAATCATTTTAATTCTAGTAAAGCTGAAAATCTTCTGCAAATAAAGAGAAGTTAAAGATAAAATGTTTTCTAAGATTTGTGCATTCAGCATTTAACACCACATTAGGTTCTGTTCATAACCTCAAGTGGAGTTAAAATTTTGAAAAGCTTTAAAAATGAATCATTCAATTGTATTAACCTCTTTTCATTTAAACACTAAGCCTTAATACACAATGGTCATACCCCACATCCTACAAAGCTGCTGTTTAGATTTTTTTGCAGATTTTAATTGCACAGTAATCCAGTCCCCCAGGCACATCAAAGGCCACATGTCCCTCTTCACCACAATTCCAATTGCTCTCATCAACTAGGAAGTTTAAAGCACAATCAAATTCGTTTTCCAATCACATGAGCCCTGTTAATAAGCTATTCTTTGCGTTCATTCATCCATTCAAAGATTCCGCAACTTCTCCAAGATGTCTTGAAGAAGAGTTTTACAATGAAACCTTTGATTGCAAGCTGGCCTTGGGGATCAACTTTATCACCACTTACGTAGCTGTTCCCCAAAGGATAACAGGTGACATGGCCTGAGATAAAACGGAGCTAATCTTTTTTGTGATTAAATTCTTTCAAAATTACAGCTAAAACATCACACCCAAAGCTTACATTAGTTAGGACTGATACTGAATATTGACTCTTCTGCGAAGAGGAGAAAAAAAAAAGGGTAAATAATTCAAGGCCATTCCTTTAATGATTTAAAATTACCAAGTGTGGACCAAAACAGCAAATAAAACATTGATTTATATATGGGCATATGCGTAAGAACTTACCATTTTCACTGTCGGACTTGTTTTCGTGTTCGGTATCAGTCAGCGTGAGGGCTGAGTTGGAACGGCTCGACAGACAGGAACTGCGCCCTGATTTGACCCCCCTGCCCCAAAGTCTCATGGCATGCTCTGGAGACATCACTCCTTCATTTTCAGTATCAGCATCTGACCCTGCACTGATAGAGTAACCTCTGTGGGGGAGCCCCATTTCCGCACAAAATGCCAGTCCTCGACGAGTTGCTGGTTCACAAACTCCTAACTGCCTTAGGGTAAAATTCTGTCCTGATTAGGGGAAAAAAAGATAACAAAAGGTGAGAATTTTTTTTTATTATTATTATTTTTTTTTTTTAAAGAACCTAAAAGTAAAAACTTTTCATGTGTGTAATTGTCTCAGGTATCACACAAGATGCTTTGTCAAAACTCCGCATGTATTACAATCAGGTGGATTCTTTTGTCTCCTGCTCTCTGTAGTGCCCCTTTTCATTCGTACTACACCTTAGCACTGTTTTGTCAACTGCTTAAATACATCAAAAGTGCTCCTGGGTAGGAAAGAAATGTAACAGAACCTCCAAACTAAGAAAAGCCAATTCAGCACATGAAAGGATTAAAAATAAATGAAAAACCTTTTTTTTTTATTTTTTATTTTTCAAAGCGCGAAAGCAGTAACAAAGTATTTGTCAGGATTATCTTCTTTTTTTTTTTCTGTCCTGGTTAAAGTCCAAAGCAACAGGCTATTTTCACCATATAGATGTCATCTAATGTGGCAATGGAAAAAACTAAATGGGAACCAAACTCACTTTGTCTTTATTGGATATCTCTGCCATATTTTAATACAGAAATATAAACAAACAGGAACACGGCCACCTGTTACCTGCAAGGCCTATGGTAAAGTTCTTATTTTTTGTGTCTCTGTATTTTGAGAAACACGTTAGGCTTTTACTGCTGAAGCAAAGTCTGTGCATTTTAAACAGACTTTGAGCCTCTGTTTTGGGGCAGAGCAAGAGACATACGTGAATCCCAAATGATTGTATTAATAAATTAGGTGCAATAAACTCATGACACTTCAATAACTTAAAGTGTCTAAATTATGCGACACTCAAAAATGACTGCCTTTTTAATGGCTGTCTTCATCCTACTTTTATGTCCATAGATTTAAGACATTTTATGATATATAGACACTTGGCAAGCTCATTTGCATGCCTATACCCATAACGCTTTTTCCATCCTAGCCCACAGTTATTTCACAGCTCTGGGAAAAAATTAGAACACACATTCAATTTTTGTATCTGACAGGCATCCTAATTTCTCCAAAATTAGTCATTTAACATAAAAATACATTAGTAAGATAATTAAAGCTTATAACACAAGAACAGAATCCTATCAATCAGAAAGCAATAGAATTGCAGCAGCGTGAATACAGAAGTGTAAATAATTCCTGAAATATTAAGAGTTAATGCCCTGGCCATTGACCTGTTTTAAGTGCGCCAGTTAATTATTTTATAGCTGCGGTCATATAAAGTTGTCCCTATAAGCTTCTTCGCAGTCAGAACCACAAATTAATTCTGACAATAACTTGCATAAATAATGAAAATAATTTACTACAATTAGGTACAAATCAAACTGTATTTATTATGCAGCTGTGAATAAGTATTTGCATGAAAACACAGCTGTGGAGGTAAATATAAAAGGAGTAAGCATTTGTATGACTATGTCTGAACAGTGTGAAAGGCATAAGAACAGAGGATTACCGTGCACACCGATAGTATCGTGCCATTTTTTAAAGCTGCCATGACATGTGAATTTTCAGGTTTTGTGAGAGTTGAAACTAATCAGAGAAGCAAACAGGCCAAACAAACCGCCCAGTGGTAATCGGATCAGAGCTGAAAGCAGTGAAGTGTCTAAAATGCCCATTATTTTGCATTTTGGTAACTATATGCTAAGGGTGACAGTCTAGAACACTGGTTTCATGTGTTTGGTATATTATTACGTGAATCGACAGTTGCCTAAAGTCAGAAACAAATATAGGAGAAGCTCATGTGCACGTGTGTATGTATACACATGTACCTACACACGCAGGAAGCAGCTAAGGTGTATGTATACACAGTTGCACACACAGTATCTTACTGCTTCTAAGAACAGGGTTTTGGGAAGCAAAATGGAAAGGAAAGAGGTATTTTTGACCAAAGACAGGGTTACTTGAGTCAGTAACAAAACTGCCGTTGACTTCAATGCTCCAAGATGTTATGCCTGTGGTCCCCGTAACCTCCCGGTGCCGAGACCCGGAGGCGAGGACGGACGCGGACAGACCCAGGTACTGCCTCTTGAGCCCCAATTAGAGCAGCTGCAGCGGCCGAGCGTCGCAACCTGCAGCTCCTCGGCCAGCCTGCGCCACACGGCCCCGTGCTCCCCGCACTGCGAAAAGGACCTCTTTGCACTCGGGGAGACATCGCTGCAGACATTTCAATCAAATATCAATCGACTATTCCCCCCTCTTTTTTTTTCTCCTCTTAAGCAAACTATTATTTTTAAGAGAAACTACTTCAGGCGTTCTATAACAACATCCTCCAAGATCACTTTCTAGGAGACTCGGCCTTGGCCACAATGTACCACCTACCATCTATTAACAGATTTTATTTTTTACTTTAAGTTTATGACAGCCTACCTCCATATAAAATATTTTCTTCTTTTTTCCTCTCTTATGAATGGTAAGAAAACCAAAATGTCATGCCACATGGCCAAAACAGAAAAGGGGGGATGGGTTTGTATCTTGCTCTCTCATGACATTCAATATATTAGAGCTTTTCACTACCCTGAGAAGTTTTACAGCCTAGCCCAGAAACGCTCTAACCGCTTTCGAAACATCAGGCTAAATCATCTTCTGAATTAAAGCTTTCCTAAGAGCTTTACTAAGAGGATTGTACTCTGTGTAAGTTGTCTACACAAATGAAAAAAAAAACAAAACCAAAACAAAACCCACAAAACCCAAACCAAAAAGTTGACATGGAAAAATATGTATTTGTGTAGGAATTTATATCCCAAAGGAAATCATACATATGTGATACAAAAATTGTACATCATCTTAAGATTCCTGAACAATGAAAACTGGAAGTCTTCCAGGATCCAGGGGGAGCTGGATACCGGCTGGGACACAGACGTTGTGGGCAGCAGAATAACTGGGGGCTTTTACCTGATAATGAACAATACTCCGAAATAAAAATAAAAATTGAAAAGGAGGTTGTAGGAGCTCAGTGGAAAAAAAAAAAAAAGAGTATGAAGAGAGGATGTTCTCCTTCTTGTGTTCTTTGAGTTTCTAATTAACCTTTCCAGAATGACTTCAATGTGAGGGATTTAATCATCGGTTTCTTACACTATACACACATTTGCAATTTCTCCCACTGACAATAAGTGCCTCAACAGTTCATAAAGACTTAAAAACAACTTGGCAATTGTAATGAACTAATTCCTGAGAAGAAAATGTAGATACAGAATAAACAGATAGGCATAATGCTTTGTGGGTTTTTTCCCTTTCCTTTAAAAAAAAAAAAGTATGAAGTGTAAAACAGAAAAAAATGAGAGACGTTTCAAGGAGACTTCTTCTGGAGACACCTTTGAGGGCTTTGGACTATTTGGGATGATGTATCGTGAAGTTAGGTTTTAAAAACTGACAATAATGCTGTTTACTACCACTCTACCATTAGATACTGCACTTCTCTTGGCTACGAATATCAATTTATGGGTAGCGTAAGGACTGCTGACACCCTCCATTTGTGCAGACAAGATCAAAATTAATGTAATAACTCTGAAATAACTTTCAGGAGCTTGTGCAGCAATCACTGTTAAAAACACAGTATTTGCCAACAGTAACCATACACATCTATCTGTTATGTTGCAACCCCTTTCTATGTAAGAATGATCCACAAACAATTGGTGTACCTCCTTAACTACTTTATTTAAATACATAAAAAAGTATACCAACATGATTTTAATATATATATGTTAATATATATGATTATATGGTTTTTTTTATAAAGAGAGAGTGTGTGCCTATATGTATATATATTTCTCTGCCAGAATCACACAGGTTACATTGTCTAGAAATGTGATTTTTTTTATTTTAATCAAACACTGCATAAAACCAAGTTTGATATATGCAGAAATTAGGTATTATTTTAGAAAGTCAGAAGTTAACAGCTAGAATTAAATGGAAACTTGCTGTACTTGTGCCACATTTGTTTCCCTGGCCTGAACTGGGGAAGTTATTTAAAGACACCCATAATAACTTAAGCTTCAAGTTGGAAATGTTATCTGTGGAAATGGGTTTTTGAAGAGGACTACTAAACGAAAGAAACAGCTCCACGGTTCTTCAGTTGTCAGTCCCTGCTCTAAGTTGGATCTATACTAAATATATACACAGATATATTCTCTCAAAAGCCATGAAAAGGGGAGAGAAACAAACAGAAGGAATGAACAAAAAATACCCAACAGAGAATTTGTCAGCATCTCCAGACATCAGCACCGTCCTTAGTAATTCATTAGCCACTGATAAGTTGACAAGACAGGTTTTAACAACAATAGACTATTGTGGAAAAGAGGGAAAGAAAAAAAACCTCTGAAAATCCTCCAAAGCATCTGCCTAATTAGCATAAAAATACACCCACACCCCTACCTTTTAAACCAGAGGATTTACAGTTTTATTAGATTGCCTTTGCTGACTTTGTTTTTGTTGTAACAGGATAGACATAGCACCAAAAAGGCAGAGGTCCCAAACCCATCCAAGTCCATACGCAAGATTCTCTTCAGTTTGGGTCTTGCTTATGTGTCTGATGAAGTTTCATGCCATGTCTGCTGCATCCTTCATTACTTGTCAGTCCCCTTTCTAATCTAGTCTTCCTTTGTATCTTGCCTTCTTCTATCTGCCTAAAACACCTTTGTGCCATTCAAAAATCAAGCCCATTATTTCTACAATCACGCTGTGATAACGCATGACAAAAATACTTATACTAAACTAAGAGAAACTGTGAAACAACTAAAGCTATACAGATGCAAAACTATGATCATGGTCCTTAGGAGAACCAATCTTCTTCCTTGCATTTCCTCAATTCCCTACTTAATCCTGATTATTTTTTTTTAATTAAAAGAAATCTCATTTATTTAGAAAGCAAATGAAGAAAACTATTTTTCTCAGCTTTTTATTTTCTGTCTGCAGACTACTGCATCCAAACATGTCCTTATAATACAATGCTTATTATATAAGCTTATTGTATGTATAAGTCTGTGATTGTATAAGCCACACTGATGTCAAAGTGTTACTGCAGGGACCACACTGTTTTCTGCTATTTTGGTATGGGAAAAGTACTTATTTCCTTTTGTGTCCATGTTTGGACACTATATAGCGGGCATGTTTTTCCTATTTAAAGCTCCTTACCTGGAGCTCATTCTCAATTCCTCTGAACACTTTCCGTAGAGCGGAAGCCACAGTTGCACCACATCTCTGAAATGCTTCATCATTTCTGTACAACCAAGAGCTCAAGACTACTGACCTGATTCAACGGTACCTTGCCTTCCTAACTCAGACACATGACAGCTATGAAGGAATAGCTCTGTTAACCGCAAATTGGCTGGCCTGTTCACTTTACTAATTCCTGAAAAATACAGAGTTCAATTATGTGCTAGCCAAAGATGGAAAAAGGAGCTTCTTTGTATATAACAATAGGCAGCAAAACTGTCCCTTCTGCTCTCAGGGCACTAGCTAGTCACTACAGCACCACTGAGAACATGGGGTAGATGTCACCCGCCTACATGATCAAAGCAGAGCCTGACCGGTTTAACAAGAATTCCACACAATCCTGTGGGATCTTAAACATCATCTACTTTCAAGTGTCAATTCTAGCTGGTTTCTTAAGGAAAAACATGTGAGTTCTTTGTAAATAAAAGAAAGGGTTTTTTCCATTTACTAGGGCACACTTACAAAGGTGGTCCTTTGCAAGGAAAGGTCTTGAGAGGAAGGACATCGAATTGGAATTAAATGTACAGTAGAATAACAAATTTGCTGGAGAGGAAAGGACAAAGATTTTTAAAAAGAAAATAGCAAAATAGAGCCCTTGGATGCTCTATAAAACTCTGACAAGAAGTGTACAAATGCTGTCTCCAGAAGTCAGAATGTTAGGTGGGTAGAATACAATTACAGAGAAGAGAGAATGAGTAATAGATGTGATACCATCCACTCTGTCACACAAACTTCACAATGTACTTACTAAAAAGGAGTTTTCAAAGCTGTACTTGCAGCAGTCTGTTTGCTAGGATGCAAGAAATCACAGTGAAGACTGACAAGTAATGAGCTTTGCCTGTGTTAACATTTTTTCTTTCTGATTTGGCATAGTATTTTGTTGTTATTACTTCAGCCTGATTTTCTCTTTTGTTTTTTGTGAAAATTATCTGTGAAATTTAAACCATCCTAATCCACTGTATCACATTTTCCTCCTGTTTTTAATTCCTGTGTTTTTCTCTTCACTCATCACAACCTTCTTCCTTGTCACCTCTTAATCTCCCTTTCTTGACCTTTCCGCTCTATTCACTTTTCCATCTTAACCTCCTTTTTCTTGTCATTACCTGATTTAGAGTGGAGCTGTAAGATTTGTATGAGAAACAGTTGCTCCTCCAACATAACCAGTAAATGGCATAATAACAAAGAGCATTAAATTATATTAAATCTTAGCAACTGTGCATATAATTTTCAAGCGCTCGTTATTCTGAGCAACCATCACCCACACAGTTCTCCCATCCCTTATGGGCTTATAAGGCAAAAGCGTATGGGGAGCTAAGTCATGGTCTCAGTGACTTCTGAAAGGGTTAATGCCACATACTGTCAGTTCTCTGAGCTGCACTTACTGTGCCACTATTGGTAGAAGAACTTTATGTAAGTCTCAAAACCTGAGTCAATTCTAGAAACCTCCACCCCAAACTAATTTTTTTTTTTTGTGGAAAATAAAGTATTTCAAACCTGGTATTTAAACCAGCCATGTATTTTTACTAGCGTTAACCTAGAGAATCACAAGGAGACACTGATTGAAAGGCTAGCCTGGGAAAGCTTTTATTTTAAGAAACAGAGCAGAATCAATGCGAATGGAACACAATATCTTCCTGCCACTGGTTTTCCAAATTACGGTTCAAACATGCAGACTCTTCTGTGCTGTATGGGAGACTCGTAATTTTATTCCCTGCTAGGCTTGAGGGTGGCAGGGGATCTTCAGTACTAATCCACAGACTAGAACATAAGAAGCACTTCTTAATCCAGTATAAGGATAAAGGACTGTTCATCAAGCCCTTCTGAAGTTACCGCAGAGTAAGATTAAAGTCAGCTGAAGATAATTTCACAATTGCACAATTCAAAGCTTCAAGCTACAGCATCAGCAATCATGTTCCAGCAAATGAATTAATAATTTAAACATTACCAGTCCAAAATTGGGGATTTTACATAAAAATCTGGGGTTATGACTATGATTACATAATATACAAACTAAATTAAGAGAAACTAACACAGCTGTCCAGATCATGGGCTGCAAGGAAAAAAAAAAAAAGAAAAAAAACCCAAAAAGGACTCTGTGGATTTAAAAAAGAAATACAACTCCATGAGTAGCAAGGAACACAAAGTCTTGATCACGACCAGAATGACAGTATAGACATTTTAGGCCTCTATCTTAATCTTTGGATGCTGGGACCAAATCATCAACATCTCAGCATCCATTTATTACAAAATACGAATAAAGCCTAAATTTGATAGATGTGAAGAAAATATGACCCAAGGGTAAGCAATGTAGAGATGATGGATACCCAGTCTGCAAAGAGCCTACAACCACAGATCTGACAGGTATGAACTGCCACATTAAGGTCAGTACGACGCTAATGACATGACATACGGCTTGAAATGGGGGAAAAAGGTGAGGAGGAAGGAGACAGGATGAAGAGAAGGATGTAAAATAGATCTCAAGCTCGCTGCTATTCCTCCATATGGGGAGGACAGAAAACTCGCCCATTATTTTGGCCTTTCCACGAGGGAAAGGCACTTCTGCCACCACAAGTGAGTGGATAGACCCACAGAGGGATATGTCTCACAGCATGGTAGAAGACTTGATTAGTTCAATAGGCCCTGAACTGGTATAAAGAAAAAACCCAACACACCTATTCAGAGTAGCCCCACATGTTTCTATTTGTAGGATTTCATAAACAAGTATCCCACATGCTCTGCAGTGCATGGACAGAATGAGGCGCTCAGAGCATCGCTGGAAGTAAGTGCAAGAAACATGGGAGAATACAGACCCAAGGACTTCCCCAGAGATGAAAACAAGACCAAAACTCCCTCTCTCACTCATGCTGCTGTTAGACTCCCCCAAAAGGGTTTCCATTCTGTAAAACCCCATAATAAATGTAGTGTAGCATTGTCTTAATTTAGATTTTCTAGCAAAATGTCCATTATGCTGAAGACAAGAAAGGATTTATGACTCAGACATATTTATGGCACTGCAAAGCAAAAAAGTAGAAACACAAAACTTGAGGCAAACGCGTTCCCGTGGCTCTGCCATTTCCTCTTTCGGCTTCTGTAAGCTCAGTAACGCTGAGTACTGGCTCTCAAGCCAGTAAGTCGTGACACTTTACAAACTAATTCCAGAAAGTATCAAGGAAATTTCTGAGGAATTATTCCTATTTTACATCTCTGCTTCGCTTTCCGCATTTATTTGCCAGTGATGGGATAAGCAATCACTCCCAGCTTGGCCTACAGCCCTGACTCTCAGCTCTAAGCACTAAACCAACGGACAGGAGAGACGGGACTTTGCAGCCTCTTTCATTCCTCCCCTCACCCTATCTCTAACTGCACGCTTTTCTAGCTTCGTTCCCTCCATAGATGTTAACATGCTGAAGGCATCTTTCATAGCCATGCATGTGATCCATTTATCTCCCCAGTCCTCGGTTTAGTTTTTATTATGAACAGGAGCAGCACATACATCTCAGTATATGAGCTACGGAAAGACATAAGAGCAATTACAGACCCTCTAAAGTATCTTCCTTTCCACGAGGCTGAAAGTCCTTGTGAAGGCCCCTTGCTCGCCTTATAAATCCTTAATCATTATGATCACGAACTTAAGTCTCTTATTTTGCAACTGGACTAGTCAAAGACAAGGTTTTTCCTCTGTGGACCAAGGCTGCGTAGAAATGCCTGATCGAGCAGTCTACTGCCAATAACCAAGGTTGATTTTTCCCTGGAGAATCACAATTGCCCTTTGTCTCCAGATCCGTAGCTCATCTACAGACCATGACCCACAAGGGGCCAATTTCAACTAGATGAATACCTTAGAGCAAGTGTGCATATCACTGAGCGTGAGCTAAATATACTCCTAATCAAATAAAAGTGAAATGTTTTTCTTAGTACCACTCTGTAGCTAATAGAATAACTTTAAAAGTCAACAGATCCTTATCACCTGGAACCTGAAAACCAATTAACTTCTTATTGTTGCTTTAAGAAGTAACTAGTATAGCAATGAAAGATGATAATATTACTTAGCACTTACAGCGCTTTTCATCTTCAAAGCATTTTGCAAACATAAACTAATTAATCTTCCCAACACGCCTGTGAGGTGGGTAAGTGTTATTATTCCTGTATTACAGAGGGAAAAAAAAAACCCCACCTCTGGCAGAAGGTTATGCGTTTAGCTCAAGGCCACAAAATTATTCAGAACATACTGGCACCGTATGCTGCTTACAGAAGTTACCCACTCAAATTGGGCAGATACTGCAGGTGGCCGTGGTTTAGCATAACAAAAAAGTATCAGCCACGATGACAATCAGGACACATCTTGCACTGCAGCCAGGAACATAAAACACCAATTCTAATATCTGCCTCAGATTTTGAGAGACGGCGTTTGCCATGTCACTGAATGGTGATTAATTTGCTCATCCAGAGATCACAGTGTCACATATATTATTTCATACCTTCTCGTAAACAATCTGCAAAGCAGGCTGATTCAGTTCTATTGAGAAGCACTTGCTTACTCAATAGTCAAAATCAGCTCATCAATAAGGCAAAGGTAGTGGAAGGTCAAAAATGGTCTTACATATCTATCCCTCCACTGCTTCAGAAAGGTAAGTTTAAAAGTACTTTAAAGTTTTAGGTTTAAAAACATGACCATTTAAATCCTTTAATCCTACAGTTGACATTTATGGAGACTAAAAAGATTAAACATTTTGCTATCCAAATAACTCATTTTGAGCAGCTAGCATTTAAAAGCAATAGACTTTGGAGACATATTACATTAGGACAGAAGTTGCAATTAATGTTTCAGGGATACATTTTAAAGACTTCAGAAACCTGACAGCGTTTAATATCTTAGATAATAAAATAAAATTGTCCAAGCATATATATTACTGTTTCAGGTCCCTCTTTCACTGAAAGGTGAGATTTTTCTAGTGTCTAAATCTAATTGTCACGGGAGTGGCAGCTGAACGACAGCTACGATACCTCCCCACACTGCAACGTACCGTACATGGCTTCACTCTTCAGCCACCTGGTATCAGTGACCCAGCATATTGTGAAGGAAAGAAATTCTTTTTCTTTGCTTGTTTGGTAAGTTCAGCCCCTCTCTTTGCAGCTCCAAGGAGTTATTAGGGCATTTAGTCTAGTTTAGGCACTTAGGTAGTCCGGATGAGTAAAGGTACAAAACCATGCACACAAGTACTTTCTCCTGCAAATCTGAAAGTGGGAGCGTGAGAATAAATTGGTGTCGAGGCTTGGCTGACAATGAATTGTTCTGGTTGATAAACACGGTGAACTGATTCTCACTGCCAGCTAGAAAGACCAAATACCTTAACCTGCAGGCTCAACTAGAGTAGACTCAAGCTTTCAAAAAGTAAAAATTTAACAAAACCTGCGCTACCTCATCGAGTCTCCTATTGGCAAAAGGTGTCCCGCAGCTCAGCTTTCCAATTCACACAGTTGACAAACAGTGCTGTGATTATTTTGTATGAAAATATGAACACGCGCAGATCTGCAGTGCATCCTGCCCCCGGTGCCCATGGGTCAGCCTCCCGCTCCTGCGCAAAAACTCACTGACATCACATGGCGATCACTCTACAGAATCGCTATACCGTCCTGCAACAACAAAATTACTTTAAATGGAACAACAGCTACTTAAGAGGGCTTACGTATTCCTCTCTTCCCTTTAACATATATCGGTTGGTAAATTAAATAATTTTTGCCTGCCTGTATTTTTCTTACTTAATAAAAAGATTTTCAGTTCTTGCGAGTCCAGGTTTGATTCATGATCTCCTTCGATTTTCATATTGTTATATTATCACTTCTAATTATTTTTTCCAAATGCAATTTTCAAAATACTACTTTTTATATTTCTACATTCCTCCCCTCCCACTCCATAGTCTTTCAGATATTTTTGCATCAGAGACTGCTATGTACTTAGTATCACTTCACACAGCAGTTTTGTAAATGCAGAAATTTCTCTCTGTGCAACAGAGAAATTCAACTTTATACAGTCAGCGTTAATCCTGAATTCAGCAAGATACTTGGACATATTCCAAAATACAAGCATTTAGGTTGCTGAATTCAATTAGAGAAGTTGTACATTTAAATCAGGCTGCTCATTATAGTTGGATACTTCAAAGCATAAGAAAATAGGTGTCGTCTTCCTCCCTAATACATAAACAGCAAACAATCATATCATCACACCTTGGAAGCAAATAGTCTTTCATGGTGCTCCATCCATTGTCAAGGATGAAATGACGTATCTTTTCAAACGTGCAATATAAAATTGAGTATCTAGCTTAAAAATACTTCTAAAGCAAAAAAGCTCATGGTCTTCATTTACACGGCTGGGTGCTGAGATTAATTATTCACAGGCTTACCAATTTTTTTGAATCTTATGTGGGGATTAACAACAAAGTGAAAATAAGTAACTAAATTAGATGTTCTAAAAATAGTAGGCAAAATAATCCTCATCTATAGAGTTTAAAACCAAACCCAGTTTTGCAACAGATGAAGGGGCTTGAGAAGAAGGGAAGGAGACCACAGTAAGTCTTGTCTCTCATTGATGTTAACTAAAAGCATGTGACCTAGATGAAGTTACAACTTCCTGAACAAACACACCCACTCTTCCAGTCTTGTCAACTGGCTTTCAGAGTTAACAACATAATCCCAGTTATATGATAATTTCATGTTCAAATATTTTACTATACGTTTTAAATGCCAGTTTTAGAATTACAATGAGAAAGCCAAGCATTTTTAGGCTCTTATTTCTATTTATATAATTCATCTCAAGTAACAGAGATTCAACAGAAGAGGAAAAAGATTCTGCGATGGGAACTGACAATTGGATATCCTCCTCTCCACAAGTAAAGATGTCCTGGGATAAAGCTACCACTGAACAGAGCACACCTATCTCCCACGGCCGCATCCCTTTCTGAATTCCTACCGTGGGACTTTGGGAAGCAGGAAGCACAAAGATGAGTACTGAGACAACTCAGGAAGAAGAGGTGGGAAAGTTCTGATCCATTAGCAGAAAGCTGTGAAGGGCTTTACCCCAAAATATCAGCCACAACAGCATGCTGACATTTTAAAATTGCGCCACATTTGAGAGACTCAAGAAACTCACGTAACTGTTCCAATAGCTTTCCAGTGGACACTGGAAACTTGCTATTGTTATTTTACACAGTCTGGGCAAAAAAAATGAAACGCTGGTCATGATTAATTTTAAAAATTAATTTCCAATTAAAGGTATTTATTAAAGCTTGCATTTTTTGCTTATAGATTTATTTCCTGTTGATTTAGCAGGCTAGAATGTAATTAGACTGTCAACAAAGCCACATATCTGCACTCTATTTCTAGACAGAGGGGAAAAAATAAATACAGGGAAGCGTGTTTTATATATTATTTAAAAACCTTTGGAATGACCTTGAAACCTTTTCCACAAAATGCTTCCAATGCCAGAAGCAGTAAATTCTCTCAGTCAAAGATGAATCAAAGGAACACAGTATCTAAGACTGCAAAACAAGCCCTTTATAACCTGACCCTATCAAACCTGCAGGTAGTCCCCAAAGGTGCTAAACCAGCACACATTAGAGGAAGCCAATAAGCCATACGAAAAGAATTGAAAGGACAATGAGGAAAATCAAACGGGCACAGATGACAGTGCTGAGACCACGGAAAGGTGAAGACGACACTACACATCCCAGACTGCCATTTTAGGCCTATAGGCGTGTAATTTATTGCATATTGGGCAGTAAGAATTAGCTAAATATTATGTGCTTTTCTGAAGAAAATGAAGAGGAAAAAACCCCCAAGCCCCAGCGCACCACCATATGTGACACGCCAGACTATATGACATCTTCCATTTCGTTATTGCTATTTAAGAAGAACAGTACTCTATTCAGGCAATAGTTTATGAATTCATTAAATAAATGGTGCCTATTTTGATATAAATTTGTCACTAGTAGTAAGAAAGTGTCTACCATACAGTTCTTGGAAAACTTCCTCTTGATTTTACCTCATCAGAGTAATGAGATCAAGGTGACTAATGACTTAAAAAGTCACTTAGGAAGTAGCGATGACCTGAAGTTTCAACACATCACAGAAACTAAAAATACACAGCAGAAAGCAGACAGACTACAGTAGCAGCAAGCCTCAGTTACATAAGCCTAAGAGAAATATTTTTATTTCCCTTGCAAACATTTGTAGGCAAAAAAGCCAACACCATCTGCCCAGCTCTAATTCTAATGTAAAGTTATTCTACTTGGAACAAAGAAAAACCACCAATGGGGAAAATATTTTTAAACATTTATAAAGTTAAAACCAAGGACTTCCTCACAAGGAGGAAGCTTTCTTTTTCTACCCCTAAATCTATTTTTGTTTCTTCTTAAAAGAGAAGATAGCTTTATTCGGAAGACTGAGGCGTAGGTTCACACAGCTCCAAGCTTTATCGTTTTAGATAGCTGGGCCACAGTACTCCATACATTTCATAACTTGTGGGTTTTTTATTTCTCCTTATATTAAGTAATTTAGTTGTGGAAATGTAGAAATGTCAATTCCAGAGACTACAAATTTGAATCCAAGGGTGATGATTGAATCCAAGTGTTTAACTGGAGCCAAGTGCAATCTCCCAGAATCACTGGGGTCCAAAGGGATCTCTTGAGATCACCTAGTCCAGACCCTCTGGTCAAGTATGGTCAGCTACAGCAAGTCGACCAGGACCACATCCAGACAGGATCTGAGCATCTCCATGGATATTTAGATCTCTCATCTCTCTCCAGTCCTGGACTCAGAAATTCAACAGCGAGCTCTAGCAACCTGTTAGCATCTGGTGAGATATCATAGATAGCCACCAAAAAATTCCCCCAACAAACCCAGGTGTACAGTGCTCTGTTACTGCCCTTGTGAGCTAAAAGATAAAGGCACCAAGCTAATGCATTATTCATACGCTCATCCGCACGTACTATGTTATCCCAAACCTGTTCATAGGGTGGGCCTTCTTGGACCAGTTGTATTTGCTTATTTTGATTCATTTTGAAGCTATTTACATTTTAGGTACACTGGAGTGGCAAACATTTGGGCAATCTGTTAATGGGTTGAATTTATGCTGGGGGTCTAGTTTTTAAACTGTAAGGCCTGGATACTTCACACTTGAGTCTGCAATGTTGTCACTGATCCATTGCCCAACACAGGCCGTTTACTTAACTTTCCTGTGCATCATATACTATTTATTTCAAAGATGGCACATAATGCTTTCCCATCTTTGTAAACCATTTAGGGAGATAAAAGTGAAGTGTACTATGTGTGCAGAGTATTACTAAAACTGATGAAACTGGTGTAACAACATACTCTTTGCGCAGCAAGAATGCCTTGTTACTTGGTACTAATGAATTATACACTCTGAATTAAAACATCTTGCCTACCTTGTCTGGAATACTCATCTGCTTCTCTGTGGACCAAGTCTTTTACCCGATTTCCATACAGCAACCTAGAGGAATCATGGTCAAAAGCTTTCAAGGTTTCACTGGAGCTGTAAGACTTCTGCGTAGGCACTCTGCACTCCTCATTTTCTGCGGAAGAATTTGTATAGCGCCGTTCCTTGTCCCGTCTGCTCTTTGTCAGGGAGCAATAAGGCCTACGTTCTTTCACATCCATACTTCATTCCTTCTCTGTGCACATCAGTCCAGCTTATTTGGAAGTCTTCTCTACATTCAGCTTACATTCACCTGTAACGAAATTAGAAAGACAACCGCTGATGTGTTACAACGTTCTCTAATTGCTGTGATTGCTTCCTAACTGTCTGGAAGAGGAAGAAAGATCTGATCAACGACGGGCAAGACGCACTTCTGTAATGTTTGCAACGCTTCCCAGAATTTCATGCACGAGCTACCCTGATCAAAAAAATTAGCAAAGAAATTCTTGTGAACAGCAACACAATACTTCTCGTTTTTATACAACAGATTAGAAGATCAAAAGCAGACTGAGAACTGGGTGGAAAAAAACACAGCTTTTCAGCTTTAAGAACATGTTACTCGCCTACAGTCTATCTGTAGGTAAGTTGTTTTCTCTTTTTCTGAGCAGGATGCATCCTTTAATGGCAAGTCTGACTTCCTCCTGCTTGTCAGAAACTTCTGGTTTTAATGCCTGTTTTTTGTATGCAGACTTCTACAACTTTTTATTGGCAATTCTATTCTAAAAAAATTATTCTCATCAAGAACACATACACATAATTTCACAGCAAGCTACCAAAACTTTATAGGTGATATGCAAGAAGACTTCTCCAAGGCAGTATGTTCTATATAACTTGTGCTAGAAAGCAAGTAACTATTGGATTTGTAAATGACAGAAATATTTTTTCCTTCTCTCAAGTTTTTAAGGAATGTTACAGTAAGAATCTTATTTCTATTACTATTTATTTTTCTTTACTGTTCCATTCCACTAAATATTCAAAACAAGGCTTCTCCGTTTCATCTCTTGGGTCCTGCACACTTAACCAAACATCTACATTTCTGACAGAGTAAGAAATAGTTTGGAAATTTTGCTTTTGTTTTTTTTAAAGAAAAGTGCTAAAGTAAAATAAAGAATATAATTTTTATCTTTAAACAGCTGACAAAACATCTAAATGAAGAACAGTTCAGATTATTTTAATAATTTGCAACTGCACCTGTTAACTGAGTCCTCAATATTTCTGTTTAACACCTTATATATTAGGGTTCTCTCCTTTGCCTCAAGGAGAACTTTCTCCTGGGCACTCCCCTCAATTTAAAGTACTTAAATACCACAACTGATTATTTTACAAAGTACTATTAGTCGAGTCCTTTGTGACGTAAAATTAAAATTACAGTTTAACCCCAACTGGCTACTATGACCACACAGCCGCTTGCTCACTCCCCCGTGTTGGGATGGGGGAGAGAATCGGAAGAACAAAAGTCAGAAAAAAACTCATGGGTTGAGATAAAGACAGTTTAATAGGTGGAGCAAAAGCCGTGCACACAAGCAAAGCAAAACAGGGAATTCATTCCCTGCTTCCCATGGGCAGGCGGGTGTTCAGCCATCTCCAGGAAAGCAGGGCTCCATCACACGTAACAGTCACTTGGGAAGACAAACACCATCACTCTGAACGTCCTCCCCTTCCTTCTTCTTCCCCAGCTTTATACACTGAGCATGATGTCACATGGCATGGAACATCCCTGTGGTCAGTTGGGGTCAGCTGTCCTGGCTGTGTCCCCTCCCAACCCCTTGTCCCCCCCAGCCCATCGCTGGTGGGGTGGGGTGAGGAGCAGAAAAGGCCTTGAGAGCTCAGCAACAGCCAAACCCACCAGTGCGCTATCAACACCGTTTCTCATCCCAAATCCAAAACACAGCATTACACCAGCTGCTAGTAAAAAAGTTAACTCTATCCCAACTGAGACCACGACAACAGTTTACAGCCCATATCACAAAGCAACAGCCAACTCCATTTGCATTCTGTTCAGCAAAACCAAGGTTGCTTTAGAACTCAACTATTTCATTTTAAACATTTAATATCAAAGAAACTAATTAGTTGTCACTCCTGAAAAAGATTTTTAGAGAGTATTTAATTTACTACAGAACCATAATTCAAGTTTGTGAATGGCAGCCAGTCTTTTATCATTCTGTTTTGAAATCCTCTGAAAAGCTCTTGCATTTCTTGACCTGTGTGAATCTCAATTTAGACTAAAAGACAAAGCAACAAAGTCTTCCACTAAAGGAAACTCTCTTCTATTTTTATTACATTTTTCAAATGTTAAGTGGTTAAAAGAAACCGGAATATTTGTACATGATCAGAAAAAGCAAAGTTTTATAACAGACTAGTTTATTAAATTTATGACTATTTAGATGTCTGCATGCCTGTGTAGCACATCTTTTTAATTTATATGAAATACTCAGATTGTAAACTATTTGATTGACTAGTGAATGCAAGTTCTGTCCATGTAAAAACAATTTTCTGGACATTGTATAAACTTTATGTTTTACTAACACTAAACTGAACCATGATTTTATTTATTATTAACAGATACACACAGGTATTCTTTTGCAGTGTAAAGATTTCACATGGAAGCCTATCTCCCCTTTCATCTAAGCGTTTCAAGACTTTAAAGGGCCACTAATTCCTAATATCTCTGAATTGTGCCATGAGAAAACTGACATACGCTATTCATCATCAAAGATGAAATAATTTTCTTTTTGTTTTTCAAGTTTCCAAGCTCCTTTATAATGTAAAAAAAAAAAACAAACAACAAACAAAAACCCAACCAAACTCTTCTTCGCACAATACTTTGTTACCATACCAAGCTAAAATCCTCAAAGATTTAATCTCCGCTGTAGCATGAGGAAGTACTGATCTGCTTCCCACGGAAGTCAATGAATTCAATAAAACTTCAAAAGGCAGTTTTCTGGGTTATCTATTGCCTCTCCAGGCAAAGAATGAAAAGGTTAAAAAAATACAAGCTGTTTAATAGCCCCACATTATGGAGACACTTTAACAGTGATTACATTGCCACAATAACAAAGACCAGTGGATTTTTAGTGAGCATTTTGGGGGGTGGGGGGAATCAAATAAAAAAAGAAATCCTTCAAGATTTAAGAACCTGATCTTTTTCAATCTGGCATTATACAAAACACCTGCTTACCTTCGGTAGCCTTTAAGTTTAAAAATTAATAGTATCTCTACACAAGTTTTAGGAAACACAACATCCTCAGGCTCATGCCCTTGAAATTATTTCATCAGTAAATGAATACACATATCTGGAAGAAGGAGACAGAATAACAGCTATCTTAAAGATCTGTCTACAAATAGATGTTCTCTACCATGATCAGAAAACAAACAGAAAGACAGAACACAAATGTATTTGCAGAATACAGAAACAGATATCAGTGTTAAAGTTTAGGCAGAAAGCCAGCAATGACAAGTCAAACAAAGGAAGACTTGCAGATGGCTTTACACGAGCCGAACCATAAGACTTATTACTGCGGTGGGATGTTTTACAGTCACAGGACTGTGCAGGACTTAGTTGTCCCATCATTAGTTTTCCCCTTCCCCCCTTTTTAAAAAAAACACCCCTCGCCCCCAGTTTTAGAGAAGTATTTTCAATTATCCAGAAAAACATTTTAAGGAAAAAACCAAACTGTCCGTTACTGCATCTGCTCAGCTCCTTTCTTACAAAGATCGCTGTAGTTAAAATATTAACAAGTTTTCCCACTCAAATCTTCAGATTTAAATGAACCACTGTTGCACAAATTTGAACATATCTCATTTTTTCTTCTCCTCTGTTTCCTATAACATAAAAGCTGCATCCCGGGGGGAGTTACCCGAACGCACTGACTAGCTTGCTTTCACTATGCTTTAGAAGAAGCTCAGACGAAATATTGGTAATGAGTACAATACAAACTCAAGGGAACACAGCAACTCATTTGACGCATGAACAGCTTTTTTGACAAATCAGATTAAAATTTTAAACCAAATAAAATTAAATTTATTTTGTGACATGTTACAAAAACACTTGCCTTCATCTGCAAGTAATTTTTGCCCATATGTCAATATTTATGGTCCATCGAATAGCTTCGCTCCAATTCAATGAAAGAATTTTCATAGAGCAATATTTACAAAGCTATTGAACTCCTAACTCACCCACTCACAAAAGGATGTCAAAACCGCCGTGCTAAATACTGTTCCATGTTGTACTACAACGCTAACGTGAAATGGCCTGCATATACTGAAGAAAATGGAAAAAGATTTGGCTGGTGCACGCCACTACTTCAAGTTTCTGTCTAATGCTTTTCTAAGTATAAAAACCGAGGATGGTTATCTGTGTCACTGAGCATCGGGATCTCCCCGTGCCCTTTTCAGCGATCTGTCCAATGTCACGGGCTCCTGGCTGGATTAAACGGGAGAGAGTACGCTAATCACCAGACTGACATGTCAGCTCTTATACAGTCATGCCCAGCCCATTTGCGTACACAGCTCGGCTGATCACAGCCTCGCTCAGGCTGCACCTTCCCAGAGCCACTCCAGATTTTAAAAGCAGTTCAAAACCACAAAGAGGAGATGCCCGTTTTTCAACAAATCCTTACATATTTCTTTTTAACTTAATTTAGATGGGAAGCAGAAGAACCAGAGAAGCATTTCTTGTATGTGACCAGGTCATTGGGACCACAGAGCTCGTTACCTTATGTGCCAGGCTACTTTGAAGACCTCCGACATCATTAGCACATTTAGCACAATATTTAATTACAAAGTCAGATAAGGTATGTACAAATAACAATTAAAACGAGCAAACTATCAAAATTCTTTCTCTTACTCGCAGTGTTGTAAAGAGCCCAAGTGTAAACACCAAAACAGACATATCCACACGCACGTGTCGAAGCTACCGTGGGAGCTTCGATGACCGAAGTCTCAGACACAGACAAAGCAGCGGTAGAAATTTTACACCGTATTTAAAATTTCCCAGGACAGCCTCTCAGCAGTCCATCTTAATCACCTATTGCAATGTGAAATAAAGTCACTGTAGCAAAGAGGGGGGGTGGGAAAAAACCCCACAGTTACCCTTTTTTACAATAAAAAAGCCTCAACACTAAAGCCCTCCGCTGCAATATAGCAAAAGTACAACAGACATAAAATGTGGTATATATTTTAATTGCCAAGATGTAAACGAGGCTTTAGGGTCAGGCTACAGAGTGTTATCTAAAACACCCAGCTGCAACTTTAGCATGCCTGCAGGCCTTTTAAACTGCTATGGAAAATTATTGCATTTAATTCAGCAGCTTCAACTCCGAGTTCCCCAAAGGGTTATTACAGTTTGGCAACAGGATGGCAATCCTGCCTAACGTACACAGCGCTCCCTCCCCGGCTCTCACTCAAGGAACCTTCTTCCAGCATTAAAGCTGGTTCAGTGAACACCAAGGTAACTGAGTAAGAAGTCAAAATATACCTCAATATTTTATGCCCTTCGATATCTAAAAAGCTACATAGGTGCCAAGTAGTAAAAAGGTAAGAAATAAAAGATGTTTGTTACCAAAATGAAGAAATAATTGGATAGAAAAGATTATGTCACTGCTTGGGTCGATTTATGGATCTACAATCGTGTGTGTTATATTGCTTTTCAATGTGTATATCCATTTTAGAAATCTCAAAAGCAAAAATGGAACTACTTCTGAGAATAACAAGCCATTATTTTAATATACACAATGCTGGAATAGAAGAGGTTTCAGAAATGAGAGGATAAAACTTGGAGATTTCTCTGTTAAAGAACAGTAACAGAGTATGACACACCACTATCAGGAAGCCAAACAAGCCCTCTCCTACTCAGCCTCACCAGGAGAAGGAAGAATACGGAAAGCAGCGCGCTGCTCAGAGCAGAGCTCTTCTTCCCGAGGCCGGCAGAACTGAACTGGGGAAGGAGCTTAGATACTGCACTCCACAACCTTCCCTCCCAACACCTAAATCTAACAATTTAGGCATTTCTAAGAACGCTAGTATTCCCAGCTGCATTCGAGAGCCTGCATTATTATTATTGAATTACTATTATTTTTATTACTAATTACTATTATTATGAATTAAGACTCATTGATCCTTCCACATTGATCCCTTAATACAAGCGGTGTCTGAATGCTTGCTTAGATCTGGAACAAATTTATTTTTTTTTTAATGATACACTACTACCTAAACACAGGCAGTAAAAAAACCGTAAGACTTTTTTTGGAGAAGAAGAAGCAGGCTTGAACTTCTATTTGAAATAAGAACAGAGGATTTTACAGACTGTGAGTCAAGACAGTGCCTGTTCTCAGCATTGAGTTGCTGAAAACAATGTCTAAGTAGTGCTGCTGAATAGATACATTAATGCAAGTGTAATTTTTTAAATTTAATCATAATTGCCTTTTAATCTGCAATTGTTTATTAATATAAATATTAAATTAGTTACAAATTGCACTAGGTATGGTACTTGCATGCCTTTTAACAGCAAAAGAACAAAGCAAATTTAGCTGATATATGTAACAAGTAGATTAAAAAGTCTAAGTGTGATATGCAGAAATCAAACAGAAATTAAGAAAATCCCCTGTCCACAAAAAATACTCACAATTCACACAACTAATCACCCATAAAACCTATTACAAACAAATACTAAGAAAAAACTCAAAAGGCATAAAAGAGTGATGAAATTTCCACTTCAATGGCTGATAAAGTGAGATATGTCAGAAATCAACTGAGCTGGAAAAATGACACTTTGAAGAGGTGCTTAGGATGATCTGTAGCCACAGTGTGCCATTAGTCAAAGTGATGACTCTTAATACATGGATATTTCAGGTCATCATATCTAGAAACTCACTTCTTAATATTAAAAGTCTGTCTTCCAGCACAGAAACTAGAGAGGATGCATCCGAAGTCAGCATTCTTAAGGGGGAGTGGGAAACAGATGGGCTGCCAGACAGGCAGTTCACAAACTAAAATTTAAAAAAAGCCTCCTTAAGTCACTAACTAACCCTACGTTTTAGAATTAAATTACAAATGAAAAAGAAGAAAAAAAAAAAAAGAAGAAGAAAAAGGAAGACCAGTAAAAAATATTGCATATTCTTCAAGCATTTTTCTGCATCAGTCAGGGGAACAGAACACTCATTATCTACCATCACTACAGGATGTAATGTTAATAAAAAGTTACTTTACATAGTCTATCTAAAAATCTCAGCTTCATTAGAGGCAGAATAAACAACAAATAAATGTACCCTATGTTCATTATAAAAGTTTCTTGCAATAAGAGTCAGGAAAATTAGCAAGATAAAGAGTTCTGCGGGGTCCTGGTTAGTCATAGAGGTTGATGTTTGTGTAGCAATTTTGCTGCCATTACTTAAAATCGAAACCCTTGGGGCCGGGGCGAGAGGGGAAACAACACCTCACGCCTTCCCCATATGTGCAGAAAGAGATGCTGCACTCTCTGTATGGATGGGAGCAGAGGGAGTACTTCTCCGGATGGCATTTTCCTGTGAGGGTACGAAGACCGTACAGCAGCATTTGAGATGGAGCTACAGCTATTCCTGCTGGCTGGAAGCCCTCCACGCAGCACGGCTGCAAACCTTCAGAAGAGAAAACCGAAAGTAGCCCTAAGTTGGCTACGCAGGCATACGGCCCGGGGCTGTGCTGGCTATGAAGGTGCCAACCAGGCCCGGCAGGAAAACACGACTTGCAAGGAGGGAGGGCGAAGACGCTGGATAAACCGCTCTGGGAACAACAGCCTCTTCGGGGAACTCAGTATGGGGTTACGCTGACAATTTCTGTTCCTCCTTGGCAGGAACGGTTTGCAGGAACTGTCATGAACTCTGATCTTGAGAGGAAATATCTGACTCTAATTTGGGGGATTTGAACAAGACGTATTTTTTCTTGAAGGGCCAAAAGAGTTAAGTGAGAAAGGGAACACGAAGACCGAAAGAGTGAAATAATGTGATGTGCTCCTGTAAAGAGAATGATGGTGAGAGTATATGGTGAAAAGATGGAGAAGAAAAGGAAGTTAAGAGAGCAGAAATGCTGCAGTATAAGCTAAAAATGAACACCAAAATGAGCTCGGACAGAATGTCAAAGAAGGCAGAATAATTAGCACCCAGTATGGCAACACTGGGGAGAAGGAGTGATACAGCAAGCCTGGAAAGAGAGGAGTCTATGAGGAAAAACTGAGTGGAGGAAGAGAACAAAGAAAACTTCAGAAGGGAGAAACTTTGTGCCTCATTTACTTCAGAGGAAAGTAATAAATCCTGAGAGAGACAGCACTGGGTAATTCATTATTCAGCAGCAACTAAAAAGGCCTAAATACTTTCCTCCACTCGTTTAAACTTGAAATTCATCCTTGATGCCATCAACTCCTTCCCCTCACTATCTTTTTGACAAGAATTTCCCCTCCTTCCGTCTTCTTACTCAACCTATTGCAAAGGTCTCCTGATTTATGCAAGTATAATTCCTTCTTGAACCGTACCTCCCATGTTCACTTCTGCACCTCTTCAGAGCTCTTCTGCATAGTCCACTTTTGTTTGGGAACAAAGCCACAGAAACCTAGGGATTTTTAAAACTAAAACAAGGGGGATGGAGAACCTGACATAGGAACAAGTGAGAAGCCATGAGCACCAGCAAAGGTGCAACAGTCCCCCAGTCCCCAAGCAGAGAGCGCAGCGCAATGGCTTCTGCACTTCTGTTTGGAGAACAAAGCTATCGGCGTGTCAGCTTCACCATCTGAACAGGCTGTCGATCATTCAACTCCCCCTTCAACAACTCAGAGTTAGTGTCAAACAAGTTGACAGTAGTGAGGTTTCAAAAATAATACATCTCTCAAGTCGCTATAAGGGAAATGAAGTGTATTGCATGTGACGCGCAAGAGCTGGGCATCCAGTCACAGGACTGAGCTGAAAATATCACGGTGAAGGTGTCTGGAAAAGAAAGGAAGATCTGAGGAAACTGCAGTGAGGATGTCAGTGAGGACACGCAGGGGAGAGAAGAAAGAAGAGCGAAGGGTAGGTGCTGAAGCTATTGCTGTGATCGTGTGACACAGGATACACATGCACTTGGTTTCCATGTACAGCTCGTCATAGTCAGAGCTGAAACTCCACATAAACAGGACATTCACAAAAAGGTTTTTCTTCTCACAATGATCTAACGGGTAACCCGATTTTTCAGTCCCAGTCACACTATAATTAGGATACTGTTGCAGCCTGGGACCCTGGAGAATTATTAGTGACTCACCTCAGCAGAGAGTGACTGGTAAGATGTATAAGGCATGCTGCCAATTTTTTTAATGCTCAAGAACTATGTTTTGTTCAAACTTATCCCCTCGCCCCTCCCCGCCTCCGACTTTTCTTCTCAAAACAGCAACAAATCAAACACACGTAGACACAAACAAGAAAAGTCCCAAACATGATGAAAAATCCCCTCAGAAACATGAGGAGTACTGTGTACACATCCTGTCACAACATTCATTTACCACTCCTAACACCGTAGAGTGAAAATTTATTAGCTAATGCCTACATAACACGCAGCAAAGCACTGTGTAACTTGATTAAGTTTACATTAGCAATCCCTGCTACTGTATTTAACTATGCCATCTATTCAGACCGTATCTGCTGTCATGTCTCTACACTCCCCAGGTTCCTGCTTCCCTCTCTGCCCAAGCTGTATCCTCTTGTCACAACCTCTAATTGTCTCTTCTTCAGCAGAATCCAACATCAGCAGACAGTAAAGGCTGGAGGTTGTTTGCCCTGCTGGATCACTTCCTTGCTCTAATCCCTGTTCTACCTCTCTTTCAAACCATCCCTTTCACAGCATCAGATTTTTAGCCTTACCTTAAAGGTCATACAAAAACTCTTTGTCCTGTAATCACCCCATTTCTGCTCTTACCTCCCAGGTTTTGTCTCCAATTTCAACAGAACTAAGACTTTGATTAGGGCAAACAAAAGAATGATGCATTTTTAAAATAAGTTCTTTGGCTAACTGTGAGAGGTACAAAATTTCCCACAGTACTTAGCAATTTTGTTCAAAGGACCCTGTTTCTCTCTGAAAGTGTCCACACAGCCTACTCTGGCACGGCCCTAGCTGACTACCAACCAAGATCCTCTCGTAATGGCATTTAAAGGAAAAAACAATTAACCTTTAAGAATGCAAAGCCTCCTTCGGGAAGCTGGGGAAATACCCAAAGAACTCCTTCAAGTTGACCTCCTCTTCCGCTGGTGTGTGTTACCTGTAGGTAAAGCACTCAGCTGTGCTTCCACATGCTGCCGAATTTCGACCGCGGGGACGCAGCCGAGCTGCTGCCGGCAGAGCCCCACGCCAGCACCTGGTCCACTGCGCTCGCATCTCTGAGAGAAACCAGTCTCGACTTGTAAAGAATGCTTCATTGCCTGAGGATCCCAATTTTGCAAAAGAAGCACAAGCTTCTACAGCGTGTTGAGCAGCTTCACATTCTGCCTTTGGAGGTGAGGGAAGTCGCTTCTTTAAATCCTTTAAATTCCCACTTAACACTCGGAATTTCTTAGTACAATCATTGATTAAAAATCCTTCTAACTAAAGCAACAATTCACTTCAGCAACTGATCTGAAGGTCACCTTTAGAGGACGGGCAATTTCTATCCTTTAAAAAAGTCTCTTAATAAAATAAATGGAAAGTTGAACTCCAAACACATGGGCAATTAACTATAACTGAATAATGAAAATATTTAACAGTTATCAGCAAAGTCCTTTTTGATTTAATATGAGTTTGTAGAGAAGCTCCACAGCTCAGCTACACCAGAACTAAACTATATTTAATTGTATTTCTTGCCAAGTAAGTTTAGCAAGCACAGGTACAAGACCGAAAGCCAGGGAAAGCACAAGCAGAACAAGGAAGAGAGTCGTTCCCACAGTGACAGTCAAGACGCCTCAGACAAGTCCATATGGACTACCTGGGTGGATGAGCAGGTAGTTTAATTTCCATCCTGTTCCAAATATTTCCAATTCCATTTTAATAGTGGAAGTACCACAAACTCATTATTTGCATGGCCTTATACCTAATAAGAAACTATTTGTGATTTTCTTACCCTATAGTTAAGGACACACATGCCCTTCCAGTATAGGCTCTTCCAAGCATTAACTTTTTCCTGAATTGCCTTAAGATATTTCTTTGTGGGAATAGAAAGAGGGCACGAGATACATTCACAAGATGAAGGCAGGATCTAGAAGGTTTCTTGATCTACACAATGGAGTAGAGAGGATCATGTTCATCCTAAAGTGAAGGACCCTATAGCATAGTAGGAAGCCCAAGAAGTTCCTTCAACTGCGTTAGCTACATTCTGAATCATTTAAACTTCTGGGAAAATTCTGATCTTTTTCTGCTACTCCTGAGGGGCAGAACAGGACTGAAGAAATGCAGGCAATCAGAAAAGAGAGAAAACGCCTGGCACCTGTACCTGAACTTGGTGGCATTAAAATCTTGTATTTACACAGCTGAGAAGCACACTTAAAAACACACAGTACTGAGAAATCCAGTCCGTACTGAAAAGTTTTGCCAGCATAGTTGAATTTAGTAGAAGCCACAGCTTAAGCTAGCAAAATTTATTGTGCAGATGCAGCGATGCTGACAGAAGAGTGCACTTTTAAAACCACTGATGTAGATAAGCCCCGAGACTGGAGCCGGTCTGATAAATATCACAGGCTCTTAACGCATCCAGGTGAAAGGATGAGCACACCCAGCAGGGTGAATGAAGGGGTTCACACCGCTCGGCTATCATCATCTCCGGACGTACTCATCTTCTGGGGGGGTCTCATTCAGCTGGGAACAGTGAATGGGCCTCTCCACACCTCCAGTTCACACGCAGACTGCTTTGTCGTGCTGCACGGAGCTGTTGGGCAGGATTAGTGATACAATTTGGGTGCGTGTGTGTAAATTAATGGGGATTTCCAAGAAGCAGGTGTCAGAAAAAGATTTAACATAATACAACAGTATTTGGGAAGTTTATCTTTCATATGGGGGAACAAGAGGGATAAAGGAAATCTTAGTAATCCTTTATGTCAGTCAGGATCTCCATTTAACTGAATTTAAATATATGTAATCAAAGAATTCTCACACACAGACAGCGAGTAGTGCAAACAAACAAAAAACCCCACCAAACAAACCCCCAAACACCAAGCACAGCTGTAACAAAGACAGACAGGCTGGCACAGAGAGTTTGAAACACAGTGATGGAGACTAGAGCAGAGCAGGTAAAAGAGAGATTGGAAAGCTGAGGAGACGTTTTATAGCTCTGTGGCCTGACGAGGCGCATAACCATCAGATCTAGCTTTCCTAATGCCTAAAAAGCTTAACTGAACATTATAAAGATAGTGAAATGTGTATGTGTGCATATAAATATATATATAAAAAAAGCTAGAAAAACATAAAACTGTAATTGCCTTCAAATTCCTTTTATCTATTTATTCATTTAAAATGAAATTTATTATGGAAACAAAACCAGCATCACCAGCTAATAATAGCGAAATACCGCTAACTATGTATTGCTCTATATTGTCTCACCTGTTATCTGCACAGGGCTATGTTCCTGTGTACCTGAAGGAGAAATTAGTAGCTTTAGGCAGAGATGCCAGATTTATTCAGGAGCTGCTGCCTCAGAGAGGAAAAGTACTGTCTATCAGCAAGTCAAAAACCATTGCTTCAAGGCTGCATCTTCCACCTCCTATTTAAGCATTTAGTCACCTTTCACAACACCACCACAAACACTACTGGCTGGTACGTGACCCTGGTTTGGAGGGCACTGACTGTCCTGCAGAACTGCTAAATTAGAGATTGTGTCACAGCGATTCAGTAAGAGCTACAACTTAAAGAACTTATGAAGGACTATCTTACCTCACTAGGATGTCAGTCCTGAAAGCTTAAGCACACCAATTCAGCTTGTGGTAGGACACCATACAGTCTTCTTCGAAAGCAATCTGTCAGTCTCGATTTCTGAACGCCGTATCCATAAAATCATGAAGCAGGTTGGCTTCATCAATCGACACATAATTCAGATTCACAAAGTACCGTGTGCCAGAATCCCAGTGATAGAATTCTAGAGTCCGTGTTTTCATGCAATGATAGAAAAAAATACTTGGGAGCCTTTTGAGGGAGTCTATGTTCTCCCCGTTGACTGAAGAGGAAGCCAACAGGATTTGGCAGATGCTTACAAGAAATTAATTTTAAAACTTATTTAAAAAAAAAAAAAAAGAAATCAACCAGAACAGCTTTTCTTGTTTTTAAAAAAAGGAAGATGAAGGGCAATAGCAACCGTAGCAGCATTCCCTTCCCTCCTCTCCCCTTTGCAGATGTCCCCGTTCGAACCCCTGTCCAAGAGGAGCAAACCTGTCCTCCAGCGCTCCACCACTGAGCGGGCCTGAAGGACCACGGATGGGACCATCCCACGCTTCTCCTGCTGAGGCTGGGCCCTGGTGTGGCCACAGGGGAGTCATGAAGCCAGGAGGGCAACAAGGAGGAGCTGGATGGGGCTTGGAGAAAATGAGAAGACTACCTTTTCTCCTTAGGCAGCACAGCATTAGCTTATTGATTGTATCTACTTCGTTTTATCATTAAAAAAAAATAAAAATATCATTTTAGCCAGGTTTAAATAAGAAGTTTCTGGCCTGAAGCTATTTCTTCAGTCAGCCTGTTTGAGTGCCCTTGGTAGTGTTGGCCCACGCAGTTCTCTCAGACAGGAAATATGAGCCAGATGCTGATGATTTCAGAAAGCTTTAATCTAATTATATTTCTACATGCGAAGTAGCCCAATAAATACGATTCTTGCCAACGCTAGCGAAAGCCCAGAGGCTTTGCACTGACCCGGCAGCACGGGGTCTCCAGAGCTGTCTGGGGTTGTCTGGACCTGAGCTGGGTTTAACGGCTGCCAGGTGGTCGAGCCTGGCCTGTCCCGTCCCTGAAAACGCCATGGGGAATGTCTGACGCCCCGCAGGCTACAATAAATCATATAAAAACAGCCCCGAGTGGGCCAAGATCAAGAAGGAAGCCAGCCCCACCATGACCTCCATGCTGCCTGGGGCGGAGGGCAGGGAATGATGGCGACCTCCTGGAAACACCACCACCCCCCCCCAGGCCGCCATTTTGTTCCCCCCTCACAACCCAGCGCAACACTGAGCGGAACACCAAAGAGGGGTTGGCACTCGGAAGTTTTGTTTAACAACTTTAAATGTGCTATTAAAGAGGTTTTTCTGCATTACTGTGGGCTATTAGACCATTAAAACATTAACTGGACTCGTAGGAAATTCTTAGTTCTTTATCTATGGCATGTGCCCTTTTAGCTTAAGAAGATTCGGAGTGTATCAATAAAGCGCATATGCCCAGCCACAAGGAGTAGCTTTTAAAAGCAAACAGAGAAACTGTAAGAGCTTTGGAAAATTTTAAAAAACTTGGGTTCCCGAGAGCTATAGATCATTAGCTCTGCTGCCACTTTCCGCTGCTTTTTCCTTACTCTCTCCGTATGCAAAACCTCTGTCTTCGGTAACGTGTAGTAGCGAGTGACGATGATAACGGGTGCTGCCACACCAGCTCTCACTTGGGCTATAGCCTCTGACTGACGAACGTCTGTCATAGGACACTAATGACACGTATGCTAAATCACGGCATAATTATTACACACTGCATCCAAATGCTCACTTTCCAAATTCGTAATAAGCATCAATAGCTTTCAGAATAAAAAAACCAATCAACTTCAGAGAACATAGTATTAAATTTGACCTACTGAAATGCAAGAATTTTAAACACCGTATTGTTAACGGCTAACTACTTCAAGGAAACTACTAACAGTCTGTATTTTGAGTAGGCAAAACTCTACATGACTTCAAGAGAAGCTTTATCTTCTACCACATATCAGTTATAACCAAAACAATCTTACGGCCTATCTTTGTTTGAAGTACCTTCTACTACTACAGGAATTGGTTTATTTGTTTAGATGGATAGGTAATTTATATATCTAGTAATTATATTATGGGTTAAAAGATCTACTTTATTACTATCACTGTAATTGACTCATGAAGATTACTTGCTGAAACAGCAAACCCTTTTCACAGAGCTTCTTTGTTCCATTACTGCATAAGATCCGTCACTAATATTAACCTTTATTTCAACACAGATCCTTCTGAAAGTAAGGAGAAAATATTCTTTTTCTTGATCCTGTGGAAGAAACCGCCCTCACTCCCACAGACCTTAAATACCCAAATTCCCAGAGACAGTTTTGTGAAACGAATCCTTTGACGAGCTTCAGGATCAGGCATTTTCACAAAAATCCCAACTCCTGCCTCTATACTCTGCCGCTGCCACCGTCGTTAACGATTATAAGCTTTCAGTACCGTGAATAATTCAGAATCTCATCTGTTCCTTTCAGTGTAAAGACAACGTTGAGAGAAAAAGGTCACTTTTTTCCCCCCCTTCCAACCACTGACTTCTCCATCCCAGCGCTGGTCCGATCGCATGATACACCTAATGTTTGACATGCATCCCCTGACAGCTTCTTAGCAGCAGTTAGTCTGTTTAGCTTAGAGTACAGAAATAATAGGAGCACAAAGGAATGACAAGTTTCAGCGGTTATACACACAGTACCAGCACTCGGGTTTGCTGTAGCTGTTTGAGATACTTGATGTACAGTAGGCCTGTGTTTAATTATCAAATAGACAGATGTCAGCACACGTATTGTAACCAGGCAATCTGGTACTGATGCGCAGAAACAGCGCTACTTGAAAAACATTTATTAAAAATAAAGATGAGCAGTATAATCACCTGTTTTCCAAAGACTAACACTTGAGAATACTCCCCTTCAGGCCTTTTCGAAAAGACTGTGAATTCACTGCCACTTCCTCTTTAATCTTGTGATTAAAAAGTACACTGGAAGGCTGTCAATATATACACATACAATATGCAGTTGTATTTGAAAACGGTATCTGTCAGAGCAAGACAGATTTATGCAATATAGTATTTAAGGGATTAATTACTGTTTACTTGAATGACCTTCTCCTCCCTTCACTTAAATTATGACTTTTTTTTTTTAGGCCAAGAAAGCTTGTTTTAAATACACATGCAAAGGATCTGTATTATAGCGAATGCTTCATTTTCCGAATAAAGATGATTGGTTAAATTTTTTTTAACTTGAAATTTTATTGCATTCTAACAAGCACCCAATTGAAGGCTGCTGCACTGAACCACGAGTTTGTGTGTAGCCATGAAGAAAGCTAGAGTATTCTTGGATACTAAAAAAACCCTACCAGTTAATACAGCAGAGCACAGCATCTGAGTATTTTTACCTATTTCATTCTTTTCTTCCTCTGGCTGAAATAAACGTGATGGTCAAGGAAGATGACCACCTAAGGGAGAATGAAAGATTATGATGCTTCCCCTCTCAAGTAAAAAATAAAAAAACATTAAAAAACCCCAAACCCAAAACCCTCTCTGCAGGGAACAAACCACCCCCCTCCCCAATTCCTAGTGTTTAAAGTAGGTCTAGCAGGCTGAGGTTTGTTACCTGACATCTCTTCCCCATTTCCTTCCTTCTTGCCAAATAACTTTAGATATATCACGAAATGTCCAATTTGGTCTCCCTGGTTTTGCTGAAGGACTTTTCAATGTCTTCATTATAGAGATCAATGAACTCTTCTCTCAGACTTCAGCAGAAAGAACAAGAGTACTCTATCCTGAGCAGAGTCACCTTTTTCCTAAGCGTCCTTCACTCAGAACCACCTCCCCACACATGGCTAAAAATGAACAATTTCACAAAAATTAAAAAAAACCCAACCCCAAAAACAACAACAAAAAAACCCAGTGTGCACTTACTCATCTGCTATAAATTTTGGTTTAATATTTTCTTGAGAGAAAAGACCAGACATAGATATTTATAGATATTTATCACTCTGAGAACAGGACAAACAAAGGCTCTAGTTCTAATTTAAAAGTTCCCTAAACATCTCAGTTGTACACAGACTGTCACGCTGCACGAAGAGTCAGAAGTGCTTATAAACTTCCAACCTCTCAAATCCTGCAAGTCTGCAACCTCCCACGGCAAACATCCCGTGTAAAATTGAGTAATCCCGACAGTCATAGTGCGTTCCAAGTTCTTGGTCATTTTGTATGACCATCTCTGCATCTCTAAAAAAATTAGATTAATGCCACGTGTAGGTCCAGATTATGTCAGGTACTAAAAGATACTGATAAAGGCATAGGCTCCTTTGCACAACTTTAGCGTATCAGGATATTCGAAGGTATCTGGTAAAAGCAGCAAGTCAAGCATCTGTTTTTATGGTAGAACTTAGATATACTATATACATTCTAAATGATACAGCAATTTTTACAAGCTTAAGAAAAGGAATATTAATGTATCTTTTTTTAACCTTCAGGCAGGTATGCTGCCTGGTTTTTCGTCAGAGGGAGAACACTGGGAGCACTTCAGATGGGTGGCTGTTAGGCTCCTCTCCTACCAATTAACAGAGCAGCTACAGTGCTTACAGACAGAAATAATGAGCTGCAGTCCACAAAAGGCAGCTGCAGGCTCTCCTTAACCACACAACCTATAGAATCATTTAGGTCGGAAAAGACCTTTAAGATCAGCAAGTCCAACTGTGAACCTCACACTGCCATGTCCACCACTACACCATGTCCCTCAGCACCATGTCTACACGTCTTTTAAATACCTCCAGGGACAATGACGCCACCACTTCCCTGGGCAGCCTGTTCCAACGCTTGACAACCCTTTTGGTGAAGAAATTTCTCCTAATATCCAATCTAAACCTTCCCTGGTGCAACTTGAGGCTGTTTCCTCTCATCCTAAACAAACACTGAAGTCTTAGAAGCTAGCCTGCCTCTTCAGGACAAAATACCTCCCCAAAGGCTATCACAGAGTAGGACAGCCAGCACACAGGAGGCACATCTAGAAATTCATACTCTAAGTTCAGCAATTTACTGCAGCTATTTAGCTTTTATAGACAAGAGACAAAAAAGAATAAGGGAAGCTCAATATAGATGATGTTCAACAGATCAATAAGCACAGTAGTTCCCGTTTAGACCAAGACTTTTAACTAAAAAGTTGAAGTAATTAACTCCTTTATCCCATTATTTTGTCTCAAGCCAATAACAACCAGTAACACTGTGCTCTGTACAATTTTTGGTGATTTCCCTTGGGAAGAGGAGAGTTTGGGTTTCTCCCACTTCTAGTGGTGAAATGTGGAAGGAAACCAAGCAGCAGAGCAGCAGAGGCATTTAATTCAATCCAAAGAATTTAAATAAATTCCTACCAGCGGGTTTTACTGTCCAGCTGAGAACCATGTCCTTCTGGGCTGCTGCAATGAACACCATAAAAACAGTGGCTCACAAACATGATTTTTTTTGTTGGACTTGCTTACCACCAGCAATCTTCATGACATACCATATTGCAAAAGGAAGGCAAACAAAAATGAAGAGCTAAAAATTTCTCTATAGCTGTAAACAAGAAATACCAGTTGGAATAATCACTGCCGTGTACAATTCATTTATTGTGTTATATCCCTCACACCAGCAAGCACCAATGCAAATTATACTAAGAAAAGAAAAATCAATTAAATATTTCTAATTTGTTGTTAAAAACCAGCCAGCACACACAACAGAAATATTAATCTAAGACACTACCAATTTTTTATACAGTTTTTAGTTTTTTACATCTCAGTTGTTGCATCTTTGAAAGAAACACCTAGGAAATAAGCACAACTGTGTGTAACAAATCAAACCAAGTAAAGCATCTCAGTTTAAGTTTTGAAATCATTTGAGAGCACTGATGAATGATGGAAAACACCTACACAAAAGATTTGCATCACTGTTTTAAAGTTTATAAGTTCAGTGAATGCATTGTCAACATGAAATCTTACAAAAATATTTGTATTTCAGTTGTTATTTATTAGATTCGCATTGTCTCGCCCTAATATCTTCAGACTTCGAATTGTGTGCTGAAAAACGGAAGAATTTCAACAAATTAATGGCTTGCTTCTTTTTACTAAGATCATTAAAGCTTACTGGTAGCAGTAAAAAATATTGTTCATTAATTTTTATTGGAGGGGGGAGGAGGGAGGAAGAGGGCACTATGGTCCAGGCTTAGAGGAAAACAGGCATTAGATAAAAAAAATGGTAACAAACGGATTTTTGGAATGCGTACACAGCCATATGCTGCTAAACCTGCTATCACATATATGCTTAATCTTACTGCAGCGAGGAGTCTAATGTCTGGAACAAAATTACACATACAATTTTCAAGGTCACACACTCATGTGTATGAGTTAGCCTATCGCTGTGAAAAAATTGTCTTGCTTGCTGAATGATTTACATTCCGGTACTCCAATTTTAAATAAGCTTTGACAACTCACCTTAGAGTGATTAGTCAGAATCTCAGAATTCGCGATGAGTATGAAAAAACCACTGTTTGTAACATACTGTATGGAAACTATCTATAATTACCATAGCTGTTTCTTTCATGGCTATTTAATTGCCTCCCGTAATCATTTACAATCCACATGCAGCTGTGCATTCTATACAAAAAAATTCTTCAACAGAATTGTATAAAAATGTCCAAAGCACTTAATACAAAGCCCCTAATATTTTCATATCTGGCTGTTCAGGTTCCTATGGTGCCTCTCAAGAGTTTTCCAAATACACTTTTTCACGGCAACAAAGCAAACCTAATAGACAACACAGATTAAGATTTATGACAATTTTTGCCTTTTTTAGAAGCTATATTACAAACAACTACATAAAGAACACCATAATAGCAAGCTTCTTTAGTGTAAAAAAATACTTGTCAGTGAAGCTCCACTGGTGCGTAATGCTTTGAAACCCGTGTTTCAACAGAGAAAACAATCACAAATCACAACCTTCAGTAAGAGATACAACATGTAAACTATGGCTTGAAGCACTCTCTTGGGAAATGTGAACTATTTAAATATATAAAAAATTACCTTTATGTGCCAAAATGAGCCTGTCTCTCCCAGTCTGGGAATCTTTATCGATTTATACACCTTATTCCCTGATTTTTCTCCCAGCGGGAGCCAGCAGCGGTTGCTGGAGGAAGCGGAGGGCTTCCCTCCCACCCTCCACAGCAGCTCAACTCCAAAGCCAAGCTTCCAGCAAAGGGGCTGCACGCATCCTCTCTTCCCGCTCCGTGTACTCTTCAGGTTGCGCTGCTAACCCTTGAATTGAACTCTGGCCAAGAGGAGAAGGATTTCAGGCATATGTTACAGACACAGAACCCAACGGACTCGTTAGGAAGGTGTCTTTTGTATAACGGTTTTACGGAGCTGCTGAATTCAATATCCCTCACTACTTCCCATAAAAGCTTGCGCTGTTTTTAAGAATGTGTGCCTTATCAGTAGCGATCTTCAAACCTTCCCTGCAAGGCAAATGATCTGAACGATCCCATTCTGACCGTAATCTGAAAAAAGTAGCACCACGCGTAGCTACTGTGTGTCATATTGAGGGTAAAACGTGACTTTTAAGGTTTTCTACCAGCTTGTTGAGAATAGAGTTGAAGACAAGACCAGATACATGGCCCTGAGTTTTCTGGGTAACTGAAAAGATATAAAACTTTTCTTCCTTCATTCAAAATGTTGTGATCAGCAAAACAGCAAATATTTTGCAATATTTATGTTAGAAGATCTTCTAAGGTTATAATATTACCTTAGAAAAATGTGCTTTCTCCCTACAAAAGGAAGACTGGTATTCCTTGCAAAAAAAAGGATCACAAACAGGAACGATAAGATAATTGCAAGAGAACACATGATTTTTTTCATCCCCAGCTTTATAGTTGTTGTCTTCTAACCCCCCCAAACTGAAAACTATTTCAGAATATTAGGAAGTCATAAGAATGTAAATACAGTAAAAGCAAAAGCACAGAGACCAACTAATGGGAAAGTCTGAATTCATCCTGTGGAAGGANTTTTTTTTTTTTTTTTTTTTTTTCTCCACTGACCAAACAATTTGATGACATTTGAGAACAATGTCCCGGAGCCATCTGTCAGACAACTGCATCAGGGACACGAGGCGCAGGTCTAGACTCCAAAGTAGCTCAGTAACTCACTGAATTGCGATGATCAAATTCAGATTTTTAAAGAATAACAGTAGTTGTCAAGAAATGTTAAAGGCATGGTTTGGCCACCTATACACACACATACAAGAAATACATAATACTCCACTGATGTAGTGGAGAATACTCAAATGTCTGTAAAAGCTCTCTTTCTTAGATCTTCCAAATGTCTAAAAGAAATTTTTTTACATAAGTAAAATGAACACAATAAAGGAGACATTTGATAAGGTGCCTTGCAAGACAGACACCATAATGTAAGTCAGTAAGGTCCCCAGTAGCCGATTTGGCCTAAACCACAATGGACTGTATAACACATTATATTAACACTTTTAATAGCAGTTACAAAACACTCATTTTTCTGAGTGAAGTCAGAAAAAGCAATGAAGATTCAGGAAATAATTGAAAAAAAAAAAAACCAACCTGAAAACTTATAGGTAAGTGAATATTTTTCACATGCGGAAAGTATTTTGTTTAGCACGAAAGGCATATTTATCTAACACACAGTGCACCCGGTTTACAATTGTGTACTGCTCATTATTTGAGACATACAGAATAAAAATAACTATCATATCCACTGAAAAAATATTTCCATCTCCATACTTCCAAAATAAAATCTGCTGCTTATAACTTCTTCACAATATTGGACTCTTCAAATCTCATTGTGTTTTGTTTCAAATATTGTATATTTATCAAATCTTATGTTCACAACAATTGTCCTAAAGAAATCACTTCCATATTATACATTTTTATTTACAGCAACTTCCAGAAAGTAGAGAATTTTACAAGGAACGTATTGATTCCAAGATAATAATAGATGGTAGCTGTGTGATCTAAGTAGTTTTTCTTCAGAAAAAGGATCAAGTGATAAAGTAGTGTTGTGATTTGTAAAGGTCACATACTGGCAGATCAAATCAATCTTAATTTTGAGAATGGTGCAAGAATAAAAAAAAAATTCAATTTTTAAGTGCTGGATCTTATCAACGCCTAGCTTTAAAGATACAGTCATAACCATAGCTCTAATTAAGATATTTTGACGAATTCACTGTATTAATTCCTACTTCCAAGGTAGAAAACACTGTGTTAAGAACTATCTGTTTGCAGCAAGATTAACTTTCTGCTCAGGTGCCTTCTATCTCCACATCTACCCTAGCTGCAAACATTTTTTTCCAATATTGTATTATTTTTACTACTAATAGAGAAATTGCATATATAAAAAAATCAAACACTCAATTCAACAAAATCTATTTGCATTTGGATTTAATCTATTTAACAATACTCTGCAAAGTGCATCTTCAACTTTGAAGAGTGCTTTTAAAACTAAATCTGTAAGCCTAAAAGAGAAATTCGGTACAAGATAAGTAAAGGACAGAGTCCTGGTCTATCTCATTATCCCTGCACAAATATGTTTCAAGCTGAAATATGATGGAAACGGACAAACAGAAGAATACAGTTTAAGAGAAACGGATACGTGTTCTGTCCCTTTGAAAAGACTAATTCTTAGACTTGGGGAGCTAAGTAGAATTTTACCAGCATTAAAAGTGTCAGTTCTAGTTTCTTCATTTCATGAATATTCAGAAGAACACACATCTGAAGCAACACTTCTTCAGAGATGCCTATTTTATATGAACAATCTAGCAAAATACTTA
>VUYV01000954.1:0-59020 GCA_008711295.1 Anarhynchus alexandrinus | reverse complement strand
ATTCCATGATTTTAGGACCCTTGGCGTTCACCACTTATTACTGGCCTTCAACTAGAATTTGTGCCACTTATCACCAGCCTCTGAGATCAGAATCTTTCACTGCTGTATAGGTGTCCCAGTAAGGGCAGGGATATGGTGGAACAGGAGACTTGAGCAACTGCATTGTTTCATAATATTCACTTCAAACCAAAGAAACTGATTTGTAGATTAATCTTTTTTCTTAAATGAGGTGCTCCCTATTTTAGGGTGGAAGTAGCCCAACCACCGTCTACATGATTCCTCATGGCACTTAAAACGTATTTGGAGCTGCCGCAGATAGGCTGGAGAGCCTTGTATACTGATGCAGGTCACCAGTATTGCCAGTTTCTAACACATAGTGGAGACTGTCACAACACTGGATAGCATTTAACAAAAAAACCCTTTTAAAAACTTACAAAAAAGCCACCTCTGTGGAGACAGTTCAAAGTGTTTTCTTGAAACACAGAAGAAAATATCTCTTTTTAAAGTAATAATTTTTATAGCTTTAACTTGTAACGTTTGGCAATGTGGAGATTGCACCCAATTAAACGTCTGTCCTACCAGATGTGCCATATTGCTGCAAAACCTCTGCTTGCCATTGATGGGCAAGTATAGCCTTTGAATTCTAGCAGAAATGTGTTTCCCATTTTTCTCCATCTACAAATGCCCTTTTCGTCTTTTGAAGGTTTTTTTATAGCCTCCCAAGAAACATCCTTTTGGCACACCCATTAAATTCAACAAGTTACCTTGTAGTAACACAAATCGCCTGAAAAATTGCAACAATTGCATTAAGAGGAAAATAATTGTATAATAAAGAAAAAAACGATTATTTTTTTCATGTACAATATGAATCTTTATTCAGTAAATCAGTCTGTAATATTTGTGGTTCTACCTTGTGCATCAAAGCCTCTCTTTCTTTCGCCTTCCCAGGTAATTGCAGGAAAATAGCCACCTCTATGGAACAGGCCAAATGCACATCCCTGTAGTCGGTCTAGTTTCCTAAGGGTAAGACCTATTTCATCCTAATGACTTCAGCAAGAGTATTTCTGCTGAAGAACTGGAAAATGTTCTTTCCTCTCAACTAGCAGAATGAAATAACTTTCTGAGGTCTGTAAATCCAGCTGCTCTCATCACCAATCCATTTAGAAAAGGAATCCTGCATCTGTGATGGTGGATTAAATTCTTTTGTCTGTGCCATGACTTTAAGGGGGACTCGTGCTCCCAAATCATCTAAGTGCCGTTACAAATGACACACTACTCGCACAGCCCTGCTGGAGAGGACCTGTGTTCCCAAACACAGGGGTTGTGAGTGAGAAACACAGTGATTCACAGCAGCTGCTATAGGGTGAATATGGATTACTGACAGAATCTTTACTATATTAGTTATTTAAAAGTCTTTTGTCTTTTTTTTTTTCTCAGAAGATGTGAAGAATTTGGGGAATTATTGTATTTTATTTACCACAGAGTATGTTTCAGCACTGGGTTTACAAAACATACCAGGCATACCTGTATAGCTGGTGCTTCTGGCCCCAGCTTCCTTGTGGAATAACTCATACCAGCTTATTTTTGTGTCTCCATTTTCTGCTCTTTGTGGATCATTTATATAATGCTATGGCGTTTGACAAGTATAACAGTTTTCCTTCTCCTGTTAAATTGAGGTTAACAGTACTACCATTTATGCTGCAAATTGTAGTCCCTTCTGCATCATTTCTGTGTATCCAGAACAGATGGGAGCTTGCTTTCAAAACTCTTACAAATTGTTTGTTTACATTATATTGCTATCCCTTTATCTCAGTAATAGTAATACTTCCAGAATTTCATTTTTGTGCTGCAGACTGTTTCCACCCCTCCTCCCTCTGTGTCTGAGAAATTGCCATGCTGAAATGGGTAGTCTGAAGGTCCATCTAATAATATGGGAAAGGGTTACTGTACCATTCTGAAAGAGTATTCAAGAATCTCCATAATTTTTTTCCAGTGACTAGGAACTTGTGATTGTATAACATGTATAGATACATGCACTTGGTAGGACCCATTGCTTATAGGACTAGGATGGCGTTATCCTTATTTCTTCTTTACTGTTCTTTCATCACTTTCTTCCCCCATCCTCTTTGGAGTGCAGTTTAATGCATCCATCTTGGGAACAGGGGCATTCTCTGCCTGCTCTGCATTCACTCCTTTATTCCCATGACCCAAGTATGAGTGGCTAGAAATAGCGAAGTAGAAAATTCTCAGCCAATAAAAAATCTGAGCAAGTGCAATGACATTTCAAAAGTACGTTCTGGTCTAAATATTACAAGATTGTTTGCATTCCCTGTTTTTGACTTCCTCCTTGTTTTGATGAGTGGTTATTTGGAGGACCATGGGCTGATGTCCTCCTGTATCAGTTTTGTTTTCCTGTGTGGAAATCCCCACCATCTTTGTCCATATGCTTACTTTCCTCTTCTTACACTCTATTCTAGTCCCTGCCATAAGGAGTTGGAGAGAAACCTTACCTCTCACTTGCCTTTCACTGCATGGATATCAGAAAGAAGGTCATCAGACTACATGAAGAGAGTGCTTGCAAAAAATAGTCCATGACCAACAACTTTCCCTAATCTGAAATATATTTGGAACCATTCTGAAGGGTGGAGAGAAAAGTGAGAGAAAAATGAAAGAATAATGTCTCATCATTTTCCAATCTCTCTAGCCGTTGGATATTTATAGGTCCCAAAAGCCAGGAAAGTCAACAATATGTAACTGGTTGCCCACAGAAACTTCCACAATCACTTAACTGTTTTGTATTCTGGACACAAATCCATGAAAAACAAGTTCCTTCCTAAGGAGTTCCAGCTCTCTTCATAAAAATGTATTTCATCCAGATAAACCAAACTACCCTGAAATGACTGCTGGTGTACGATGTATTGTGTTATAACATGATAAAATTGCAAGCAGAGGGAAAAACACATGATGGTGTGAATGATAAAAAGTGACCCTGCTGGGTCTTCAGTAGAGCTGATCCTGCATAGTGGTACGCTTGTCCCTCTGTTGAGCTCTTGCAGCCGCCAAACAGTCCATGTTTGCCAGTGTCCATAATGTCCTGTTGACACATGCTCTCTTGTGATCCACACCTCTCCCACCAGGGATGCTGAATCATGCTTCTCTAGGGGGTAAGGGTGGGCAGATGGGGACATAGAACTGAAATGGCAAGCAAAAATAATTATTGTGAACACATGAATGAAAAGTTGTGTCACTGGAAATGGTAATTGATGCCACTGAATTAAGACAAATTTAAATTAGAAACAAACACAAGCCCTAGAAACATGGTGTGAGCATTTTGCAAGTGCTAATATAGAGTCCTCATCTGGAAGACTTGTTCTGAACCTAATTATTTATGCAAACATGCACAGATCCTTGTTAAACTCTGATAATTCTAATGGCCCTTACAAGTGCCTTAGTCATTCTTCCATAAAAGAAAATAATTCAGAGTAAAGATACTCCCAGAGAATACACATAATTCCCATAAAAATAAAAAATGAAAGTGGAATCACAGGATTTATGTTCTGAGTACTTTTCTGATTTTGTGGCAAAGCTGCATAACTGCCTCAGTGTTTCTGTGGCAGCTCAGGAAACCTCAACCTACAAATGTGAATTCTCTTTGCTATTTTGAATCTGTATTAAATTACAAACTCCGCTTTGTATTGTAAGCATTTAGTGAGTACATTACAGCTTCACCTTTACTGAAGTAGGCTGGGAATGCCAGGAGAAATTTTTGTGCCTTGCAGAAAGCCATCAGTGAAAGTTTGTTATGCCTTGAAGATTAATTATTCAAATAAGAGTAGACAAAATACGGACTATTACTACAGGTAAACCATTTTTTTAAGTCCATATTTTAGGTAGGTTGACGGCCAAGACTCACCATGGAAGCTGTGAGGAGGGGTCAGGGAGGCTACCTGATTTAAGGACAGGAAAATTATAAATTAAGAGGCCTTTTAGAGAAAGGATTGGATCCTGAGGAATGGCTGCTCAGGAAGACGATGGAGAGACAGAGAGTTTCACTTTTTGTAGAACAGGGTTTCCCACTTTTGTTTATTTGTTTGCTACTGCTTCGTCACTCGTGCCCATGCACACGTTTTTCTTTTTCTATTAAGCAGAGTAGTCTTTAGAAAAAAAGTGTGCTGAAACTGAGTGAGAAGGACAGGGCTGGGGTTCCCAACTCAGCAGGACGGTTGCCTTGCAAGGCACTGGCTGGGGCAGCTCCTCTTCTTTGGGAGCCATCGAACTCGCCTTGCTCTCTTTCAGTGAGCTCCTGAAGGCGGGGAGCTGCCCTCTCCTGCCGTGCGAGCCGGACTCCCCTCCCTCTTTCCCTGAGGCCTGTTTACTTGCAGATTGTAGAAACATAATTATTCTGTGTTTCTGTGACAATAAACATCGTCTTTAAAAGAAAATGAGCAAAACAAGTTAAGACAAGCTCCTCTCAGTTGCCAAATAGGTTTTTCTCAGAGTCATGGGCATGCTTTGTCAGCCCACAGCCACGGGTGTCTTTGCTGTAATCAGCCCTGTGTATGCTTTGAGCTACGCAGTACAAAACACCGCTAAATGCTTAGATATTTCATACCTCAAGACAACATATGACAGAATTTTTATGCTGGCGATGTGTGATACATACTTGATAGAAACTCAGTATATATTTCTTTTTTACCTAAGAAAATTTTGAACGGAGAGTTTAATGTATAGTTACTTCTTTAAGTCGATTGTGTTATTTCTGTGAAGGCCCTGTGGGAAACTCCTGCCCATGGCCCAGGAGTCCCACTTCAGCCCAGCTCCGTCAGTCCCTGCCCTCGCGATGCAGTCAGTGCAGGTATGTCAATAAATTGCTCAGGCTGTAAGAGCACTGGTACAGAAAATTTCTCTCTGCATCTGTTTTGGTTCTCATCAGTACATTTACAGGGCTCTGCAAAACAGCCTTTGTCCTTTTCACTGGTTACATCCGTTCCCCTGAATGGTAGGGCATGCCATTCCCGTGGTGGTGGTGGTAAGGTGCTTTAGAATTAACAGAGCAGCAAATTGGGGACCAGACCACTCTTTCACTTCTTTTAAAATCTTTGCATTGTAAGGAAGACATCATTGTCTTCCGAAAGACAGAAAGGAGCTGCGTAGGGATTCTCACATTTTCAGATTGTCAACCAGACGTTAGAGAGGATATTTCCCCTCACAGACCCATGTCATCCATGTGTCAACCACAGCGATGGGTGGTAAACTAAGACTAGAAGACAAATAAATACATTTATCTCTTTTACCTAAAGCATTTCTAAAAAACTTATCAAAAGCATTATCTAAAGCATATTTATCTCATTTATCTAAAGCAAGATGAGTAGCGATTTTTTTTTCCCATTTGAGAAACATTAACAGCAGTCTCCAGGACCTGATTAGGTCTTCTTCTCCTGCATATCCTTTCTCCACACCACACATACATTAACGTCTGCTTCTTCTTTCCCCTGCATTTTTTTGCCCAGCCATCTGACCTTCTTGCCTCTGATAAGTATGCTGTGGCCTGGTTTCTTTTTCTGCTGAACTGATTTCCTTATCTTCTGTCTCCTGCTTCCCTCCCTGAAAATGCATTCTTGAAAGATTACTGCCAGGGAGTGTGACCTAGAATAGTACTTAGTTTATCAGTTACTATGCCACGGGCATAATTAAATCCAGTAAAATATAAAAGCAGTTGTCCAAAAATTTTGTCATTCTTCAGCTTTCTATGAAAAAATTAAATTGGATTAATTAATGAAGAAACTAGCAAGTAAAATGCTATCTCCATGTCAATTTGAGTGGGGGCAAGTGCAGTGTGAACATCTGTGTCTCCCATCTGTGGACAATACTTCTTCTGGGATGATACTTTTACAGTCTGTGCAACTTACTGACATAATGGCATTGACCATGAAATTGTCCGTGTGCAGCATAGACCAGCGGCTCCCTAAGGGACAGGGTCAGACACATCTGATGTCTTCCATCATTACCTTTGGATTGTCATTTGCTTTTTGTCCTTTGATTATCTCTGCAAAGAGGCCACTTGTGAAGTTATCAGGTGTTCAGTAGGAGTTGGAGTTGCACCTACAGTAAATTTAAAATGCTGGGGCAGGTGTATACAGTTTCCAATGCAGACCAATAGTTCATGAAAGTAAGCAGAGAGCCTCGATCACAACTTAAGCAAGTTTTACTCATTTAACTTGGTCAAAATACCTTGCTTTTATCTGAAATGAGTTCTACCCTTCAGATGACCCAAATATTATTTGAAAATTTTAAAAGACAAGCTAATTCGGTATACTCTAAAGCAGTTGATTCATTAATTCTATTGTATGGACATGATATACAGTCTTTCTTTCCAGGACATAACTTTGTTATAGGTAAGTCTGATTTATTGGCAGACCACAGGAATACAATTGTGCTGTGTTTTACAGAAAATGTCATAAATAATACACTCTGAAATGCCCCTCACAGATACAGCAGACTATAAATTACAGAAAGTCGTTGTGTAAAGGCATTCTACAGTGAGTTAATTAAGGCATTCAGGCACAAAGCCGATAACACAAAGAAAAAAATTAAAAGATATAGGGCAGGGAGAAAATCTATGCTTTTGATTGAAATTTGAAAAGGGAATGAATTGATGAGGCAGAGAGAAAGAGGCAATCTGTTTCAGATGGCAGGTTACAGATGAGAAGGTGTTTATAGCAAGAGTAGTAAGTAAGTACGAAGGAACAGAAAGAAGCCTGGCTCTAGACTGCAGAAAGAGAAACAGAAGACCAAAGAGAAATGTGTTGAGCTAGAGAAAATCCATGGGTTTAGAAAGCAAGAACAAGGGAAGGCTTCCAGTTGGATCATGTACTGCGTGGAAAGCTCAGATGAGCCAGACTTTAAGAATCAAAGTAGTTGCAAAGAAAATAATAGAAGATGGGGGTAAGACTGCAAAGGGCCCATTGTGAAAGAGATGGCATTCGAAGGTGTGCTTGTGGGGTAACGATACACAGCACATCAACAGCAGAAGGCTGCACAGCCTATCCTCTCAAACATCTTTTCAGCCACGTAGGAAAGAGAATAGAGTATTTTCTTATTGCTCAGGAAACATCCTGGGCTGGGGAGACTGACCAGCATAGAACCTATTCATTGTGAATCAAAGGTGAAATTGTCTGTCAGTAATAACCAGGCTGTAGCCAGCTTGCAGCCATGCTGTGGGCAGAGCCCTCCTCTCCCGTCCTGCTCTTCCCTCCTCACATTTCGTGCTGTACCTGTAGCGTGTAGCGGAACACTTCTCCACTGGTCCAGTGAAGTGACTGAACGAGCAGTTGGATGGGTGAGATGATGCCTTTTTTATCTCTTAAAACGTCACACAGGAAAGGACTAGAGTTAAGAGGTGGGATAGAGTTAAGAGGTGGGATACCTGGCAGGGGCAAGTGGTAGACTGCAAGATTCGGGCTTGTTCCCCAAGGGAGAGAAAGCTCTCTCCAACAGGTTAGCATGGCAGTTGCACACCATGCCAAGTCATGCCACGATACTCCACCTTTCAGCAAGGCAGAGATTTACTATATTTCTAGGTAATTAATATATTTACAAAGGGTGATTCCTGCAGGGCAGTAGAGGAATTAATGTTGTCTGAAAATGTTCTGTTTGTACCTAGCTTTGTATTTATGAAACTTTAGCACAGAAGGCTATGATTCCTTTTAAGAAGAATTACTTGATCTGTGTTAAAAAAAGTGCAAACAGAAAACTCCTGCTAGCATAGCCACATGGAGTGGAACAGATTTCCGTAGAAGTGCGTTATTTGTGGATGACAGTACTGTGTCTTTGAATAAGATGTTGAAATACAGTACGGGTACACTACTTATGCACATTTCCAGAAAGATACAGCTGGTAAAAACCAAATGAGCTGAAATAATAAGTAGTTAAAATTTTAATGGAATAAGGGAGGTCAAGCAGAACCAGTCAGTCAGTCAATTACCCATAAACAAAAGTAGATATATAAGAAAAGGTCATTTATGCCATGTTCTCTCCGGAAGTCAAAACCTTTAACTCATTATGGAATGAGGCTCTCCATAAGCGCAACTCCTAGTTTGATTGCAGTTTGGCTTTTTTCCTAAAGATCTCATTTGTGGCACTTTTTTCAATTTTTTTTTTCAACAATTATTTAAATTTTAAATTCAGAAAATGTTTATTATTGAATTTCTAAGTATTTTTTCCTAAACCGCAATGAACATATAAAAATGAGAAGAGTTATTGTAACACAGATTGGTTAGAATATTTTTCAGTCAGTGGTGGTCTTGCTGATTCCAGTAAAAGAGGACTCGTAACAGTCAGAAGAATCAAAATGTACCATTTGCACCTGTTGTTTCTGAGAACCGTTGCTACATTAGGTACTCGTGGCAACAAGGGAGGTAGCAAAACAACTCCTTTTTGCTAACTTTTCACAACTCCTAGAAGCCAAAAAACCTGCAAATCAAATCTGTTTGATAGTTCCCGTTACAGCCAGCAGTCTCTGTCTGACTATAAACTAGTAAATGGAGCAAGAATAATTCTCCCAAGTACTATCACATTAGTGGATGGTAAAAGCGCTCCGTTGTTCAGGTTCCCATAGTAAATATTCATGCTTTTATGGGTTCCTGTATCTGCAAGACCTGGTTAGGTATGCAATCAGCCTTTTTCATTTATTTCCTTTTCTTAGGAGAAATGGTTCATAGATTGGCAGATGAGTAGTTGTGGCCTCTGTTAGCCTGACACCTTGTTAAGCTAGTGGCTAACAAATAGATCTGTGACAATATCATCCTGCACATTTTGAGCCTTTCAGTAAAATTGGCTGGCATGATGGCTCGCTGATTATCGTATTCACGGGAAGACATTCCAACAATATTGACCATCTTCAAAAGGCTCAATTTGTTTTAAAAAATTGATGTTGTCTTAGGAGAAAAAAATTTCATTTGATATCTCCAAACAGCATTGTTATACTTTAAAGATGTTTTCTGATGTAGGGCATGTACTCTTAAAAGAATAAGTCTTTAATTTTTTTAGAAATGTTTTTTAAATGTCTAACATTCTTTTTGTTGAACTCAGAGATAATTGCTTTAGGAAAAAAGAAATTCACTTAACGTAAACAGAGACAGTTTTTCTTCAGGTTAGTCTACCATTATGAGGCTTTTTTGTTCATCAAAGTTCTGATCCACGAGGTCAGTGCAGGCCTTTGCATTGAAATTGTTCATGAGTTTTGGGTTAGGCAGTAGTCAATTAGCATTTATATGCGTAGACCACTTGAAAGAGTTATGTGTGATGGAGATCAGAATGTGGATGCGGAAAACAAAGAATATCAGAGTTTGGGTAGAGCCTAGAAACTGACTTAGCAGTGAACATGCTGTGGGATTTCAACACATAAGAGCTCTCCACAGGCACAAAATTTAACTGCTCACTGGCTATTTGCTGCACTTAAAACAGCCATTAAAACAAACATTAGAATGGGAAAAATCTGCTCTGTAAATAGGCGATAGTGACTGTCTCACTGAGGCTGCTTCTGTGCAGCAGAAGAAAAGAAAAGCTAAGCTTGCATTTTAATAACTATTTGAAGATTTGCTTTAAATGGATAAAGTTTCCTGCTAAGCAGCTCACATTATTTTTCTTTTCATCCTTGTTTGCCTGACAGATGAATTTGGAGCCAGACAAAACCTGAAGGTAGAAGAAAGAAACCTGAAGCATTGCAATTCTGGCTGGCAGGGTCAATTACAAAGTCTTGATTTGAAGAGTTGAGAAAGTTGCATGAAAAAAGGATCCAGATCTGAGAAGGTGTACACAATAAGGAGCCGATCACATCTGTGCACTGCAATAGATTGCTTCCCCCCATGGGACTAGGCATGCGAGTCTCTGCATAGATACACTAGGACTTCCAGGAAACCTCTTTAACTTGTGCTTTCACATGGAGGCGACACATATTCAGGCAAGGTACTGCATTAATAGTGCTGGTGGCATCAGCCATCCTGTGGGAGAACCAGAGTGCTACGGGAGTCAAAAAGGCCTGTGCCTCTGAAAGCACAGTCCAGCTCAGACTGTTTGTGTGTACAGCTTTGCATCATGTGTGCCTCTAGGAGGAGAAAAGACAGAGCCATGGGAGCTGTATTGTCCTTGGGGACCCTAGGAATTAAGTGGAATCATGAAGAATAAAGTAGGAGGCAAAACCTGCTGCAGGACTTCTTCATCTAACATTTAAAAGGGGCTTACCCTGTGTACGCACAGTTTTGTGGCATCTGTTTGCAGAATCAAGACTGTGTTTGCTGACTATCCTTTACCTCTCTTGGACAGACTAAGTGCTTCCATAGTTCTAGCCTGGTGCAGTGACTGGTATATCTTCTCCATTCTCTTCTGCAAGGAGGAAAACTCTTGTGTGTGCTCTCCATGTGCATGATTGGGTGGCTGGCTACAAAGGAAAAGGACACCAAGTATTTTCATGCTTAAAAACAATGGTCCTTCACCTCTTTTTTCTTTTTTGTTTGTTTTTTCTGTCTCTCTGAGGTGAGTCTTTTCACCTAATTCTGGCAAAGATAATTCAATGTCTCCCTTCTTTTCATGCGGAGGTACCATACTTGGCCCAAGCTGATTTCTGCTGGTCATTCTGGATATCATCTCTAAGCATGTGGAGGAAAAGAAGGTTCTCAGGAGTGGTCAACATGGATTCACCAAGGGGAAATCATGCTTGACCAATCTGATAGCCTTCTATGATGGCATGACTGGCTGGGTAGGTGAGGGGAGAGCAGTGGATGTTGTCTGCCTCGAATTTAGCAAGGCTTTTGACACTTTCTCCCATAACATCCTCATAAGTAAGTTTAAGAAGTGTGGGTTAGATGACTGGACAGTGAGGTGGATTGAAAACTGGCTGAATGGCAGAGCTCAGAGGATTGTGATCAGCAGAACAGAGTCCAGTTGGAGGCCTATAACTAGTGGCGTTCCCCAGGCCTCAGTACTGGGTCCAGTCTTGTTCAACATATTCATCAATGACCTGGATGAGGGGACAGAGTGTTCCCTCAGCAAGTTTGCTGATGACAAAACTGGGAGGAGTGGCTGACACACCAGAAGGCTGTGCTGCCATTCAGCGAGACCTGGACAGGCTAGAGAGTTGGGTGGAGAGGAACTTAATTAAGTTCAACATGGGCAAGTGTCGGGATCCTGCACCTGGGGAGGAATAACCCCATGCACCAGTACAGGTTAGGGACTGGCCTGCTGGAAAGTAGCTCTGCAGAGAGGGACCTGGGAGTCCTGGTGGACAGCAGGTTGACCATGAGGCAGCAATGTGCCCTTCTGGCCAAGAAGGCCAATGGTATCATGGGGTGTATTGAAAAGAGTTATCCTCCCCCTCTACTCTGCCCTGATGATGCCACACCGGGAGTACTGTGTCCAGTTCTGGGCTCCCCAGTTCAAGAAAGACAGGGAACTGCTGGAGAGAGTCCAGAGGAGGGCTGCGAAGATGGTCAGAGGACTGGAGCATCTCTCTTACGAGGAAAGGCTGAGAGACCTGGGTCTGTTTAGCCTGGAGAGGGGAAGACTGAGAGGGGATTTCATCAATGCTTATAAATATCTAAAGGGTGGGTTCTTTACACCCTGGATGGGGCCAGACTCTTTTCAGTGGTGCCCAGCGGCAGGACAAGGGGCAACGGGCACAAACTGGAACACAGGAAATCCCATCTAAACATGAGGAAAAACTTCTTTACTTTGAGCGTGACATACCACTGGCACGGGCTGCCCAGAGATGTTCTAGAGTCTCCTTCTCTGGAGGTATTCAAAACCTGCCTGGATGTGTTCCTGTCCTACCCGCTCTTGGTGAAACTGCTTTGGCAGCAGGGGTGGACTAGATAATTTTCAGAGGTCCCTTCCAACCCCTACTATTCTGTGATTCTGTGATTCAGGTAGCACAGGTATCTCTGTGTTACACTGGACTGTTTTATCAATATGAAATCTTCCACTCTGGGCTTCTTCTGTTACATGTAGTAGTTTCATATTAATTAGGGGATGGTTCTCAGAAAAAGGGGGGACACATTGAAGATACATCCGTTCCCACAGTAGGTAAAGGACTGTACCAAATGCTCATTAGTAAGACACAGCTTGCAAAGTCATAATGATAATAGAAACAGCAGTGACAATGTCCTGGGTCAGTGCTTTGTGTGCATATATGTTTCAAATGCATGCAAGGGATCCTATTAGAGCTTTAAAATAATTTTAAAGGCTTTGCCTCAGCAAGTTTTCATGCTCATTTAAACCCCTGGTTTATCATTATGAAGTGTATTAACTTTCCCATGTTTAATGCTTATTTCTGTCCTGAGAGAAATAAACAAATAATACTTTGCAAATGGCTTCTTGGGAAAGGAGGCGAAGTGGCAGCAGGGTATCGTTTGCACTTAGAGCTGATTGCTTTAAAAAGCTGTTCTAGAGTTCAAAAGGTGAAAAAACAGACTTGGTGAACATGTGCATTTTACTTATATTTTCCTTTTTGCTCAGAATGGATTTACAGAGCAGCCTTTTGACAGGCACGAGGCAGTGCCAGGTTTTCGAGTCTTGCAAGGAAAGAAGAGAAAGCAGGGAGTCGTATTTGCGGAGCCTTTCTGTGAGACTGCTAGCCTCAAGTGTAGGCTGCTCCCTGCTGCTGCTGCTGCTATATTTACCTCACGAAAGACTGGTTGAAAGTGTAATGGAACCACAGTGGGAAAAGACGTGTTCCTTTTCCACAAGCATTTAGAAACCAGCGAGCATCTTTATGAAACAATAGCGTCTCCCGTGCCAAAACACGGGCACGCAACTGCCCACAGCAAAGGTTCGTGTGAGGCCATGTAGAAATGTCTATTGCAGGAGGGAATGAGGTTCAGGGAGTGTTGCTTGAGTGGAAAGGTGTGTGAGAGTAACGAAAGAAGAAAGTGGAAAGAGTGGGTGAAAGAAGCAGAGAACAGTCCTTGGGAGTGTGACCCCAAACGAGCACTTTGTGCTGTGGGGCCTCGGGGCGGTGAGCGGGGCCATTGCCTCTTGCTGTGCACCGGTGTATTCGGGAAACAGAACTTTGTAAATAAGCAGAAATGCACCAGGGGTATTTTGTTCCATCACTGATTTACTTTCCTGAAAGAAGTAGTGTCTAATATGGAAATGCTTGTTATTTTCAACAAACAGTGAGGTTCAGAAATGATTTCATTCTTCCCTCTTGTACATTTGCTGCCACTGGGTGCAGTTAGTATTCAGACTTCGTTTCTCCTAATCACCTACTGCCAATTGCAATTCTTTCTGGAAAAGCAAATATTGATTTTTGTAATGTGGGAAAAGTCAGCTGAGGGCTCAGATGAAGATCATCACATTTTGTGTGATTTAATCCGCTTTTCAAGTGGAAAAGGCTACTATATTAATTTGATGGTGTTTTAATACTGAAATTAACTGAATATGCAAATGTTTGAGAATAAGTGCTCAATCAAACTAGTTCTTAATACCTTGGTGCCTGTTTCTTGGGATTTAAATAAAAGTAGCTTGGCTTTTCAAATAGCTCAATACTTGCATCGTCCCTTGGCTTAATAAGCACATCTTCTGTGACACTATCACAGTACAACTCATTTATAAATCTGTCCTTATAAAATCCATGGAATTTGCTTGTTATAGAAATGTAGCTAGGGATCTGAATCACTGTAAGTCTTTATACTAAAATTGCCTTGCAGGAGGTACAGCAATTCTGCACAAAGACTGTGCAATTTATAAATAGAAACTTTTACTCTACAGCTCTTTCTCCATGCATGATTAGGCTTCTTTAAAAAAAAAAAAAAAAAAAGGCAGCCATGGTGCAATGCTAACACTTATGAGTGATGCATGATTGATGATCCCCTGAAGGCAGTGAGAGAGAAAATTACCTCCTTCCCTCATTTAAGGACATTATTAGAAGACTCAATGAGTTCAAAGCTCAGGAAATTATGTTAAGAGGACTGAATCAGGCTTTAAAAAAACTCCGGATAAATTATTTTCTCAACAGTTCAAGGGTAAGATTTCTTTTAATGCACTGTAAAAGAAGAAGAACACATTGACACATTGTTACATGGTACTTTTAAAAAATATCTGTCACATCATTTGTGATCTACTCACACAGGTAGTATTCTCTCCCTGTACTAAATGGGCTGCAATCTGCAACCAACACAAATGAATATTACATTTTAAATCCTATGTGTGTCCTAGTACCTCAATGTGAAAAGCAAAGGGATCCTTCTCTCAGTTGTGAAGGTGATATGATATGCTGGGAAAGAACAGGATGAGCTAACACCATTCGAAAAATCAGTGTTTTCTCCTGCAGGGTTCGAGAGCGAGACCGAGTCAGTGTCAGCTGTCAGTGTACGCTGCTGCTACTAGGGAGAGGGAAAATGGGAACGATACTAAATAGACCTAAGGATATTTATTTTCTTTTCTTTTTTTTTTTTTTTTGCCTTGCATGCTCTGTTATTAACTGCCTTGTGGCATTGCTCTAGCATCAGTCAGGAACCAGTGAGCGGTGCACTGCAGTTGATCAGAGGGACGTGGAGCTGGCTCTGTCCTGTCACAGTCCTACTGGGGCGTGCATGGCAGATCCTTTTCCTACTTCCAGAAGGAAACAAGACTTACGCAGTGTCCCTCTCTGTATCTGTCTGATCTGCGCCTGATGACTTTAGCAGAAGTCCTCTGAATGATTAAAAATTTGGAAGAGGTGGCTGTCTCAAAGATATTACATTCTACGCAACTTCTAGGGGGCAGAGAAGAGGCCGCTTCAGCAGCCTTGTAAAGGCAGTGCCCACTGTAGCATGAGCTCTACCCTTATGAGGCACAGGGGAGTCTATATGGGAGAGTCTATATGTTACAAATACTCCAAATGGGAAGAGCGTCAGCTGGAACTGACACTTTGTGAGGTGCCAGCGAACCCAGCCACAAGAGACATCTTTAGGAAATCATGTTTCATTGCTCTTGTTACTTTAGAATTTTGTAAAATACCACTATCCTCACCTGAGCTGAACAAAACACAAGTTCCTGATTCCAAAGATGTCATGCTTTATCACAGCCTTTAAAATAGGGGGACATTTAACTACCTACAAAATAAACTTTGTCTCAGCTTCTAACCAAAATGCCCTATGGGAGTGGTCTTCAAGTACGACACTAAACATGCTTAATTTATGTCAGCATTCATGGATATTATGCTTAAGAACACCTGTATGTTGATAGCATAAGTATCCTTTTAGTTAAAGTGAATAACAGTGGCCTTGTAACGTGTCTCTGCCCTATCACAATGTCTTAATGTGAGTTTTTAGTCGTTGTTTTTGGAGTATGGGAACAATTTTGAGATTTTTGTGTTGAAGTAGGAGAGAAAAATATTTCTCACCTACCTCCAGACAGGAAGGTAAATTGGCAATTTTCTTATTGCAGAACCTTTGTTTGATGTAATAAAGAAATAAGAATCAAAATTCCCACATTATCACCTGCCATTTAATAAAAATAAGCACAAATAGTATATAAATGATAGACCATCTAATTTATTTGTGTCTATGCCAGTTTTGAGGGGCTGGAAGCAACACTTGAGTGGCAAGGGAATTAAGAGAACAACATTATCTTTTTGTTGGCTTTTGAGCAACTTACACCTGTCCCCTTAATTGGCTTAACATCTCCCCTTGAGGACTTGAGATTACTTCACCAACTCAGACAAATTATCTGCATTTTAATAGTCACTTAAGCTTTAAGAATGACATGTGAATCAATTCTCTGTAGTTTTGGTCAAGACTAATGCTTTCCTAATACCACGTCTTCACAGCATCCTAAAATAATATGAATTTCAATGAGTTTCTTGAAGCTACTGGGCAGACTTGAAGACTCCCACTTTCCCTTTACTATCTAGAAATAGAATTTTTTTTTCTATACACAAAAAGTATTCACTCTTTTTCAGACTGACAATATCAAGATATAGAAAAGCAACAAATCAAAAAAGAATAACAGTAATGTATCCATCTTAAAATTGCTCTCTTAATATGTTGCATCAACTGCTCTCATAAAATAGCAGCTCCCTCATAGCTACTGTCACAGAAGGACAGAAACTCCCCTTCATTGGAAGTGCAGCAGACAGGAAAATGGCAGTGGCTATGTCTAAATTAACTGAGCTGGAGGCTCTGCTCAGCTCCTGTGTATAAAGCTGCTAGACATTTTGTGACATGTCCGGGAGAGACCCAGATGCACGCCATTGCCTGTCCATCTTCAGATTTGTGGTTTATTTGGGAAGGAAACAGGTGTGTAGGCATGCAGGGAGTCACATTTGCTCCCTGAATGAATTCTGCTGTTGGGACAATCAGGAGCATGTGTTTGATGCATAATTTAGATTTAACCAGTATCTACACACCTTCACATAGCTGAATATACCAATAAAAAGCATTATGTTTCCACGTGAACAGGCTCACTGAAAATTTGGCTTAAAAAGCTCCACACAAACCAATAAAGTGCTGGCTTCATCATCATTAAAAACTAATCAGGCCCATCACTGCTGAAACATCAGCTTATCTTGTTTGTATACAGAGTACATCATTAATTTATTTAAATGTCAGCAGCAGACTTCATCAAGGTTCTCCACACTTCATCCTACATCCCTGTGCAGGATGGGAAAAGAAGTTATCGCTGCCAACCATCTCAGCTGGTTCAGAACAACATAATTCAGATACGGCCTTGGATTCATCCTTTAAAATCTTTGAGGCTAGAGTGTCACAGACTATTCTCTATGCTGGTGGCTTAGCACTTTTGTGCCAGAAGTGCTTGTTCAGAACATTTACAGCTTTTTTTTTCTTTAATTTTTTTCCCACAGTGACATAAAAAGCATCCTGTAACGGCCAGAATTAGCGCCAGATGTGTATGTGTGTGGCTGGGAGAGAAAGACGATAATTGCAGACATTTCTAAAGTGAAAAAACAGTTTTTCTTCCAAGAGTGAATGTACTTATTTCAGTGGGTAACTCTCATTTGCTTAGCTTTGCTGCCCACTGGGACTGAGAATAGCATCCTCTTCTGTTCTGCCACAGCTTACTTTCCTTGCGTCCTAGATCATCTGTGATTTCATGAAAGCCTGATTGTTGTTTTGTTCAAAGGAATTTCTTGACACAAACTACATGTTAAATTAGATAAAGGATGCAGATAGTACAATTAGCACGAGGAGGAGAAAAAGTCCCTGAAAGCATCAGATCCTTAAAAATGTAGGAAAGTGAGTGTATTAACATTGACTCCTGCATAATGAGATGTGCTTGACGCGATGAGTTAATGCATTAGCCTTTCACCCTAGAAACCTGCATGCGAAGCCGGAATCACACAGAAATGAATTTGGTAGCTTCATGCAAGCCTCTTTTGAGCATTAATCCACCTTATACAAGTCACAGCACAGTCTGATCTGCCTAGATGCTAAAGAGCAGGCGACTGAAACAGCGTGGAGTGCAGGCAGCTCTCTTCTGAGCACCTACAGGGCAGTTGGGTCCCGTTAGCCCGTTGCTTTCCCGTGAGTCAAGTTGTTGCTGCTGTAGGTTTTTTCTTTGTTCAGCTGACATCCGTGTTGCCAATATATACTAGTTGAAAATTTACCCCTATGGTTTGGCAATATAAAAGTAATAGTCTGTTACTTAGATTTCATTTAATTATGACTCAAAGAAAAGTTGTCTTAGCTAATTATTTTGAGATTACATGCTCTGAAAGAGAGAGGGATAGAGAGGCACCTGCTTCGGCAGCCAAGGATAAATAAGCTGTGAAAAGAGGAGCCTTATTAGGATTGTTGTTTTTCATCACTGTGCTCCATTACATTATATCAAAATCAAATTGCATTAGGCTAGCAGAGCAGCAGCTGACATGCACATTCAATCAGGGCTTTCCAAAGCATGCTCCCATTTTATTACTTGCATCGTAGGCAGTACTTAAATATTAACTGACTACAAATTCCACTTAGAAGCATTTTAAAAATAACCCTTGATGCATTCTTTTTCAGGCTTTTGACTTCAGAATAAGCCTCGGGCTTTGGATGAGGAGAGAAGACAGCTACCCAAAGTGCTCAATTTCTCAACTGTGCTGAACAAGTAAGAATCAGCAAGAATTCAACGCAAAATCCTTAGTGCTCAGGTCCTTAGAACTTATACAGCTTGGGAGAGTGAGATGTAAGCAGCTAATTCAGGATCAGGCCTTCAGACACAGGTATGATTTTTTTCAAATCACGGACACAGGTATTTTGATTTGTATGGCAGCAGTGTGCATTTATGTGTTTGTAAGCTAAGGATGAACAGTTCTTCTCCTTTTCATTTATAACCTCTCTGAAAAGATGCCTGTGTACTTGTGCAACTGTACAAGTTGTAAGAGGTTTTTTCCCCTATTCTTGGCTTTGATATTTGCCAGCCTGACTGTCAGAGCAGTGCAGATCTTGGATCTGTTGTAAACTGGAGCCACAGCACTATGAGCTTGTTTCTCTTTCACTGATGAATCTCTTGAGTTTTGCTTTGCTCTTAGCCACTGAGATGCAGTGTGCCTCCACATAAGGCTACAATGAATGTCTCCCATGTAGTCCAGCCTCCCACCATGCCTGGAGCACCTGCGCACTTGTAGATTTGATGAAGTCCTTGTTGCAAAATCACTACTCTTTCAGGGCTATGATAAAAAAAAAAAGAAAAAAAAGAGCCCTGGGAAAAGGAGCTAAAACATAATCAGTTTGACTAAGAAGCATCTTTGCGTAAAATGCAGCATCCCATTAACACTTTGGCAGTGGAAGATTTTGGTGCCCACGTTTAGGCTTCTGCACATGCACACTAGTCTCCCAGTCTGAGCAAGGAAGTGATTAATACCTGTCTCAGCTCTGCACTCAGTCAGCAAAGCTGCCAAACACCCTGTGTGTTCCTGTTGTATTCGGTGTGCTTGTGGCACCCTGGCATCCATCCGTTCATCACAAAACAGAGATCCATACTCATTCCTCCCACCTGGTAGTGGTGGACTAGGTCAGGCTCCCTCTTGCTAGCTGCCTCTGGCAGTGTAGGCAGCTCAGTGGCACAGCTATACCATGGGAAGTGAAAGGTGCTCCGCCACTCTTATGCAATGCTGGCGTTTACTGTGGAGTTGGAGGAAATGTGGCTGAGCTCCTGGCAGTGAAGGAGGGCTACACACCAGAGCTCTCATTTCCTGAGCAAGTTCAAGAACTAGCGAGAAATTTCGTATACAATGTCTCCCGCTATCACCCTGAGACAAGTGAGTTTTGTGAAGTGCTTAACCTAAGAAGAGGGATGTCGTACTTAAACATGGAGCTTTAAGTCAGACACCTGACCTGGAGAGAATGAGAGAGTTCATACACAACTCAAAAAGTGCACTCTTCTGATGCCTGACTTTTTTTTCCTCAGCATGCTGCAGTCATGTTCCCAATTTTAGGAGTACCTATGGTATCTTTCTGTGTCTCACCTTCAGCTTTAGGTCGTCCCTCCCATACAAAATCTACAAAGCTTTGTCTCATCTACAAGTGGCTCGAGTCATCTCTATAAACTATTATCCGCCTCTTGCAACAGAGTAATGCAAGGATAAAGCTGTAACCCACCAGTTGGCATATTAAAGCCCTTTCAGCAAGTTCATTATTCTCATCACACCTCTGTGTGGGTGCAGCAGTGCGGCATGTCATGAAGGTATGACGTGTTCCCTATATTGCCTTCCAAACCACTCTTTTTTGTCTTGAACTGCTAAAAAGGGGTGTTGGAGCTGCAATGTCACCACTTGCTATGGTCAAAGAGCAATGGTTAGTTCATGTCAGTCTAGTGCTGGACACTGCTAGACGGAAAAATCCAGTCTTTCTCTAACATCAGCTTATTCTGAAGCACCTGAACATCTGTAATAGAGAAACATTCTCCCATGAAACATTTTCCTATGAATCCTGGCATTTCGCTACTTTACACTTCAATTATTCTTGACTAAGAAATTCAACAGGAGGATTCCAGAGGCTACCCAGTGGAATAAACAACAGCCTTTATAAATGCAAAGACTATAAATAAGCAGGCTGATAAGAGCTGGGTATCTGTCAATTTAAATGGCATTCAGCATGTGAACTTTTAATTGAGATGAAGCATTGTGGCACAATGTATTCCATTTATTGCTTTCCATTAACTTTCATGTGACCTATTTCTCTACCTCTTGACAGGTTCATCTTTCTGAGAACTTCACAGACAAAATGATATTTTCCTTTTCTGTCTGCTCAGCTGTGATCTCAGTTTGAAGCATCACTTAGCATTCACCACTAAAGGAAATAATGCCAAAGGCATTAAACACTATTTTATACTCCCCCTCCTCTTATTTAATTTTCCTTCTGTTTCTTAACCCTACTTTCTTAAAGTCTGGAAAAAGTATTTGGTGATCAGTCTTCATGGTTCACTTTTGGGGCAATGAAAATGAGAGAGATGTCTTGCAGTTGCTAATCTGGTGGAAGAACAGGAAGCAAGAAACACTAGAAACTATTGTTACCCTTAGTCCTTAAGAAGAATACAGGCATACAGGTTAAAGAAGTGATTAGTAATTATGAATCGTAGTCACCGACTTTCGAATTCATAGGAATATTTTTATCCACAGTTTCTATCTTTGCTTACTTGATTCCTAGTATAAAGGCAGCAAGAATGTAATTTCAGTGGGCTTGTTTGTAAATACAGATTTCTCGTAACTCTTACTATTTTCCTGCAGAATTTTGTCCTCCTGAAGTGAGCGGGGATTATGCTATGAGTGTTTCTTGTGAAAAACCTTTCTGGTTTCAGCTAAATAATGGCTACTCTGTACTTTCATTTTTTAATACAAAACAGTTTCAAGTCCTGCTTATAAATCTAGTGGTATAATATACTCATACCAGAGGGTTTATGAGCATGTTAGTTCTTGGGACCACTGCTGTCCAGATAAAATGAGTGGAGACCACTAGAATCCAATGCATGCCAACAAGATGGTGTCAGGGGAAGAATCTATATAACCATAAGAAAAGGGAGAAAACCAAGGTCTTTCCTTTCTAACCCATGTACAATTGTTGGATAAATCACCTTGTTAGGCGAGACCTAGAGTTTTTATTTCTCTAGTAGTGCAAGCCATACAACTACAGCTATACTGTAAGGAACAGTGATTTAGCAAAATCAAGGTATGTTTTTGTATTTCCTATGGAAAAGACACTAATATGGTTCACTCATTTACCAACCAGTTTATGTTTCTTTACTAGTAATAGTCGTAGATTGAGAATGAGGTTTTAATTTATTTATTGAGTCTGAATGCAGCCCCAAATCCAATATTGAAGGTCTTTCTGAATAATGTCATTTTAAGAGCTGATTTTGAAGAAGTGGGAACAAATATTTTTAGAACGTTCATATTAGTTTACAGCAGTTATAGGGTAAGTTACATTCATGTGTGAAAGTATTTCTTGTATGAAATTAGTATCTATTAAGAAAAGTTGGCACGGGAGTATTCTAAAAATATTGGAAAAAATATTTTGATATGTGCAAAATGAAAATGGTCATTTATGTAGTAGGAATATAGTACCTATTTACTGCTGAGGTTGGTACCTGGAACATATAAACGCAGATTTGGCTAAGCAGAAAAATAATTTCTAGTGTATGATTGATTAGGAAAGTCATCTGATTGTGCTGAACTTATTTAACTAATTTTATAGTTTGCTAAAAGCATTTGTTTAATTTCATTCAGTAAAACTTACTTAAATCTGCTCCAATGTCCCATCCAGAAAATAGCATACATACTTTAAGCAGCATCCTTTCCACACAAACATAAGGTTACTGTAAATTGTTATCCAGATGCCCATTAAGAGACAAGCTGGATGTTTACCTTTGGTCGGATAGTTCCCAAGAGCTAACATGAGGATTAAAACTGCTATGTCAAATACTGGAGAGTGAATTCCAAGCCTCCAGCATGCTCTGCATGAAATATTATCTGTGTCCTTTCTAACCTTTTAAGCTGCAGCCCAGGAAGTCATCAATTTAAGTTCCCATATTGAAATAAACCAAAAAATACTGACATTCACTTGCAGTCTGATTTCCTTTATCTTAGCCTTTGTTTCCTGAAATTCCCCTCTTGTTTCCCCAGTCACACAGTATAGCAGCTCTTGAGATCAAAAAGTCATACATAATTTCCTTACTCCAATATCTCTTCTTGGTTTTGCTGCAGGATAACTTATTTCATCCTGAGCTGTAAAAGCAGTGGAGCTGAACGTTGCCATTTTGGTTTACTGAGAAGAGGGTTAGACCCCACAGGTTAGTTTCTGCCTCCATAGTAGAGCAAGTGGTGTAGATAAGCTCTTCCCATAGGTACAAACACAAAAGCTTCATTTCTCACAGGTGGTTAGAAGCGCTGTGGGTGTAGAGCGCCCACTGCATGCCCTAAGGATGTTTTTCCAAGAAGTATGTTTTTCTTGCCCCTGAGATGATATGTGCTGTGCAGCCAGGAGCAAATGGGAGCGTGACTTGCTGTATGGTCAAGGACAAGAGACTGGTGTTAAGAATCCTGTGTGAAGAAGCAGGTAGTCCATGAAAATACCAAAATATTCACTTTTTAGAAAAAATGGATTCAAGTTTCATGATTTCTCCTCTGAGCATGTAACCCCTTCCCTGAGAAGGGAACACCCACAACATCCTATTCTGTCATACCTAGATCTAAATGTCATTTGGAAAAAGAAAGAGAGATGTGCTTCAGGGCTGCTTGCTCGTCAGACACTTGAATACATGAGGGAGGTAACTGAGATGGTGGCTAATTGAGATGGTGGTGGAAGCACTGCTGAAGGTGACTGCATTATACCAGCAATTGTTTTTAGACAGTTTGCTGTCTAGAGACCTTATTAATGCCACCAATCTCAGACATGAAAGCAGTGGCTACTGCTCTGTCGAGGTTGTTGCTTAATCCTTTATGAATGGCAGAAAGATCACAACCTTTTCTTCTAACAAATGTCTGAGCAGGCATTTCTGTATTATTTTTGTTATTGAGTTTTTTATTAAATAATAACTTGTTAACTGCAAGGCAAGAGAAACTGAAGTGGAATTGTAGAGACATGGTGAATAGGGAACCCCCAATGTTACTTGGTAGTGATACATACATTGCATCATTGCATGCATTGATAGGTGTTGCACATGAACTGTTTCCTTGTCTTTGGCTTGTGTTGCCAAAGCAAAAAGCCTATGCAGCTTAGGATATAATTTCTCAGACAGTTTAAGTTCCTAATTAAATGTGCTCGTTATTTCGATTTATTTACCTATACTTCAGTAAAAATCTGCCTAAGTTGTGAAGTAAAGTATGAGAGAAGTTAGTTTACTGCTAATTGATTTTTTAAGACAAGAGAACTACCCAACACAGTCTTAAAGTAAACATTATAGTAGAGCGGTGACACTGATTAAATAACTAGTGAGTTCCTGTTTGTTACCATTAATGTTTTTGTGATTAACAAGCAAAATTTCATCCCCCACCTTCTCCAATTGACTTATAAGGTTGCATACTCCTGACTTGAAAGCACCTTTGAAAATCAGGTCTTCTTCAGAAGAGTCCTACAAATCCTTGTATTTTGTCGCTACCTCTCAACGTGTTTCCCACTTGAGTTACCATCTGTAGCTATCACATCATGTCAACAATGTGCTCTTTCTCACCAGGTGCGAAGAGCATTACTATTCATGTTCTTTATTTTCTTAATTACATCTTGCGCTTCTAGTTGCTCTGCCTCAGGTATCTTAAGTATTAATCACTTCACAGTCACTTGTGCTAACCTGAACATGGCTATCCACTTACCTCTCCATCATCAACAAACCAAACTGTGCTGATTACATATTTGAAAGCAGGCTGGCATGCTGTTTTTCCACTGTGACAGTTTTTTTTCAAATGTGTACATACCAGTCTCAATCTTCAGCTCATTTCCTCTCCTCAGACATCTTTCGCTGTAATAACTTGTCCAGTAGGCATGCAATCAACAACGCTGTGTATAAAATTACTTGCAATCTCTCTGGAATGGCTTTTCTTAACCCTCTCCAGGCTCATTTTATCTCGCTAAACTTGTTTCACATTTTCTTCTCTGGGAAATAACAGTCATTCCCTCTGTTATTAACTGAAATATAGCTCGGAAACCTTCAGTTTGTGCTTTTCTTCCATAACACATGGCTTCTTAGTGGGTTAAGTTTAGGAAACAGCAGAAAGAGACTCTTTCCTGAGCTACTTAAGCTGTTGCACTTTTCTGACAGCATGAGGAGTAGGAAGAGGTGACAGGCTGACTCATTTCATTACACCGGATACTGAACTGATGCAGCACTGGAGAGAGGAGATCTACCTATTCAGCTGAATTGGCTGGAGTCTGCTTTTGGGGTAGGAGTGTTGGTTTCTCATCTCCGCTGCCCCCAGGAGGTTTGAAATGGTTCACAGCAGACAGGATGTTTACCTGCCAGTTCTCACACAAGCATGCACTCGTTAGTATGCTAACATTAGCAAACAGCGCTCTAGGCGTTGCTGTGGACTATCATCCCTCTAGCTTTTCATTCGCTGCTCAACTTTTTAACAGGCTGTATTTTGTCAGCTTTCTGGAAACCTTCTATATTTAACAGTATGCTGCAATATTCCTGCAAGGTCAAGAAGATAGCACTGCACTTCAAGAACAAAACGAGCGCTTTAGATGTATATTGGGGGACAGCGATGCAAATGAGCAGAAGTCAACAGCACAACCTTCAAAGAATGACTGAGTGAATTGGTATTACTGAGAGTAAAAAACAGAAGGCTGCACAGAGTTGAATTAAGTCTTCTATTATGTAAAAGGCTGCTTCAGGAAGAAAAAGAATGATCCGTTCTCTCTGTCCATGGTGAATAGGTAAAGAAATGCTGAGCTAAAGCTGCAGCAAGAAGATTTGCTCTAAGTCCTAATGTGACTTTGGCATATGTAAGAAATTAATTATCACCTGCTCTATACTAGCTCAGCCATTCCAGCCAGGTTTTTAGGGGTTTGCAGGCTGGTTCTGTGAAATACATTACTATAGCAGTTATTTTTTGCTATTTCAATTTTAAAAGCTCTTTGACCTTTTAATTAAATTGTGGCCCTGTTTTATTAGGTGCACTGTAAGCACAAAAACAATCCCTGTCCTGAAGTGACAATTCAGAGAGTATTAAAAACAATTATCATTGATTTTTATTTTTTTTTTGGTTTTTGGTAGCACTTAAAAATGCCAGGCATGGCTTCAGCTCGTCTGTGTCAGACAGACTATACATACCTGACCATCATAACTATCCAAGGGTATTACAGCTAAAAGGCCTTCTGCTCTGTAATGGTATAGAGCAAGGTCTCTTCAGGTTCTTAAGCAACCATTGCTCATGATGTGGAGCATTGTAGTTGCAATAATTGGTGAGCCTATTTTAGGCATTGTCTTCCATAAAGCTTTTAATGAATTAATTTGTCATTTTTCCTTTGGACAGCCCTGTGAAAAACAGATTGGTTACAACATATCCATGCAACAAGAGTAAGTCTCCACTCTGTTGCCACTCAGAATGGAAAAGATGCAAATTTTAAAACTACACAAAGCCACTCATAATTTAAGTAGCTTCTTAAGACGCTTCTTACCATTTCTTGACATCTGCGTGGTTATATTTCAGCTAAGTGTTGAAGACCCACGGTGAAAATTGTTCATCTTTGTTTAAAGGGAGACAATTTAATCAGGATAAGTCTTTTATTTTTGTAAATAAGGAATTTTACCATATAGATGATTGAATGAGACTATCAAGTGCTTTGGCTAAGAAATTGAGTGAAGAGTAGTAATAAGTCATCATTGTTGAGATATTAAAAAAATTTGTCATCATCATGCTTTCCACTTACTCAGCGTCTCTCATTTAAGTCTCGAAGTACTGAAAAAGATATTTGAGAAGTCCTGCAAGGCAGAGGAGTATTAAGAATCTCCCGTAATACGGAGACGCCAAATGTACTTTTAGCCTTGAAGAGAACTTGTAAAGACACACAGAAGTTCTTATTCATGTTCTGAGCATGAGGCACACAAGATCCAGTGAGAACATTTTTGCTTATATCCTTGAACTTCCATTGTTTTGATTTTTCTTTCAGAAAGATGGTTCCTCTTCTACTAACATATGAAACTCTATCATCTGAAGCATATAACACTCTATGCAACTTGGTGGAGAGGATTTGTGAGTGACCAGATTATAGCAATGATATGCAATGGCTGCACTTCAGAAATGTTTAATCTTTCAGGGAAATAACTGGTTCTGCTTTAATTTCCTATCTAAGTGTAGGAAATAGGTGATTTTTTTTTCCCAAAGTCAGAGATGTGTTAGGTAATACCATAAAAATGTATTTACATGAGGAGAAGAGCTAGCTCCATAAAGTTTGATATTAGAAAAGATAAAAAAGACTTTGGACTATGGAATAAAATTTCTTCCCCAAATATTACTTCTCACTGCAGGTTGTTATTATCTAATACACTCCCAAATGACTCATGCTCCAGAATAATCAGTGTCTTGAGAGTAAGTTTTAAGACTCCTTTTGCAAGATATGGATGCATTTAAATTCTGCAGAGCTTGAAATTCATGGGTTATACTTACAATACATATACTATATGCAAAAGATTGAGTAAGGAAATAACAGGCTTCCTGCTTCATTTATTCTGCGAAGGCAACTTGTTTCAGCTGTTAATCTGTTGTATGACTGATGTTTAAATTGACTGCTGCTAAAGCAGAAATATGTCATCTACTCCTGATATTATCTCAGTTTGATTTTAGAATGAGATGAATGCTTGGGGTTTTTTTTAGATTGTTAACTGTAACAAACAAGTACTTAATGAGCAAAAGAATGAAAAACTCTGTGTTTCTAGATTTCAATTTTGTTCTTGTTTGACTGCGGTTTCTAAGAAAGTGCTGACTCGACTCTGAAGATTTTTATTTCGTCCTAGCATTTATAAGGTGTCCACATTGATATAAAGGATTTTGCCATGGACCTGCATGACAGGCTAGAAACTGTATTTATTCAATTTGCAGATAACACAGCACTAAGAGGGTCTACTGAGAAACTGGAGAGAAGATAAGAATTTGGAAAGATCTTGACAAACCACAGAGTAACGTGAAAAAATGGGATGCAGCTGAACAAGGACAAGGAAATGTTCTACTCTTACACAAGAAGAATCAGCTACATAAGCATGGGATAGACCTGGTTGTTACTAACAGCTCTGCAGAGAAGGACCTGGCAGATCTAGTAGGTCGCATACTGAACATAAGGCAATAGTTGAAGGAGAGGAGAGGAGAGGAGAGGAGAGGAGAGGAGAGGAGAGGAGAGGAGGCACTGAAGTTATGAAGCACTGAAAATGGACTGCCTAACGTTGTTACACAGTTGCTTGTTTTGGAAGTTTTAAAGAGGTGGTTAGACTACGTCTATCAGGAATGTCCTACGCAGATCTTCCTCAGAGCTTGGGAGATGGAATAGCACTTCTGTTGAAGCTGGTTTCGGTTCTTTTCTGTGATTCAGCATGGCATTGAACCTGAATGGTCCTATGGGCACTCGATTACAGTGATAGATGTATATTATGGCCAACATTTTCAAACGTAGACATTTAATCTCAGGCATGTATGTAACAACATTCTCAATCACCCACATACATGACTTAATTCTCTGAAGTTCTGAAGGTGCACAGCTTGTTTTTAAGTTTTGCACATGCTATAGGTGTAGAAGAACATAAATACCAACACGGTCTCATACTGCAGTCTGTCTGCACCAGATGGTCCAATGCAGATTAATGCAACCCTAAATTAGGCAGTGATAGGATAATCTGCAATAGATCTCCTTCAAATATCTGGTAGCAAAGATTGGCTTAAACTCTCAAGCATGCAGTTTGGTGTTTCTTCCAGCTTGTGTATTGATAGCAATCATTTAAATTCCAGATGGTATTGTTATCGTTTTAAATGTTCAGTCACTTTTTATATCATTGGTTTTTGAACTGTAGCCATGGTCTCTGCAGTTAAATTGCATGTGGTGTGAAAAATAGTTCTGTAATATCTTTTTAGAAGTGTCCAGAAGAACTGGTGTTCATTGTGGTGCTGCTGTTAACATTGACATGTCTTAACAATACATTCAGCTGTCATGAAAATCTCCCAGGTGCAGAATGAATTTTCTGGAAACAAGCAGCCCCACCCCAGAACAGCCAGTAAGCCAGAGGCTACCATGGTTGTCTAAATTAACACTGAATGAAAACCTGGGTCTCTTATATCCCAGGTGAGTTCCATAATTGCTTGCAGTCCATTTAAAAACCAACAGCAGATGTTCCATAGTGCATTGCATATTCATTATGCTAGAGATGGCTTCTATACCTTGGCATTTGAGGAACTGGGTTGGAGTATGTGAAATGAAGGCTTGGATCTCTGCTGCAAGCCAGGAAACACACCTTAAAAAAGAATTTTCTGTTTTCTAGGTGAACACCTGAGCATTCAAAATCTTAGCATTTCTGGATGGCTTAGTCTGTTAAATGCTGCCCCCTTCTTCCTGTCAGAAGAATTATGAAACACAGAATCACATGAGGAAAATAAAATTGTGTGGGTTTTTTGGCCTTTCGGAACAAAAATTTATTTTTTAAATCAGTAAATGCAATTGTTTTGCTTGTCAGTGATTGGAAATGGTACTTCAGACTGCAATCCACGTAGTGCCTCACACTCTGTTTTATGTTGTGTTTCTGTGCTGTTGTCCATTCCCTTTCCCATTTCTTTGTCTTTTTTTTTTCCTTTTCTCTTGCCTTTCCTTGTATGAAGATGGAGAGCTGCCATCTTCCATGCAACCTGTCAGCAAGCCCCATTCTCAAAAGCTTGTGTTCGCCAATGATGTCAGATGGGTAAGTGGTTCAGCTTCCCCCTCCCTCCCACATGCATTAGGCTGCATTTAGCAGAACTGAAGTTCATTTGCCACCTTGCCATCTACCAGAAGGTCCAGGGCTGAAGTATTTGCCCTTTTGTTTCCATCCTGTGTGGGTACAAGGACACGGTTACCAGTTAAGTATATAAAGCAGATATTGAAGAGACATTGTAGCTTCCCCCCTGCAGCTCCCTTCTCAGGGCAAGCACACAAGCAGATTTTAAGATATAAATGGCATTCATTTGTTCTCTTGAGAGGCTAGTAAAAGCACACGTGTGGCCCGTTGAGCAGCTGAGATAGAAAGGTGCGGTACAGCTGGAGGGAAGGCGTGTGAGTGTTCACATGACCTGGCCTGTATTTTACGATTCTCAACACCCATCATATGCCGAACACGTTGAGCTCCGCTGACAGGCTGTCTCCCTCTCAAATGGGAAAATATGACCCCGCTCATGAGCGCTGCTCTCTGAAATTCCAGCCTTAGCGCGATGAAATCCCTTTTGTTCTCTTCTAGGTCTTTTCTCAAAGGGATATAAAACCTCTGCACTAAAACAGTTTTGGAAAGCTTAGTTCTGCTTTCAGAATGCCCTACCTTTTCTCTTATGCCTGACTACTTTCATTAAAGTGTCAGACGGGTTGGGAAAAGCCACTTGTGCGATCAGAATAGGGGTAAGACTCAACAAAATGGTTTGGTCTGGCCCAAGCTTACAACAGATGCTGTAGCAACACTCATAAATCTGATATTATTGGCTGTCCTTTGCTAGAATTATATGGCTCATACCATCATCCCTTGTCGCTGGAGAGTTCAGAAGCATGCTTTATCATTTTGTAAAACATTAACATAAGCCTATTAAAATGCAAAAGCATCCCATTAATATGGGGTAAATTACCTAGTCTGGAGCCTTTAAGGCAGGCTGTGAATTATTCAATACCATGATAGATTTAGCCAGCACAACACAGCAAGCCTCTGATTAGCCCCAGGATAAATTTTGAGAGGTCATTAAGATCAACGTATTCCTTTAAATGTACCCGGTGTGTGTGAGTGCATGTGAAAGGGGGAAAAAAAAAAAAAAAAAGAAAAAGAAACTGTAAGTCTTAGGAAGGACAATCAAAGAGATAACAGTCTTACAGGGTGTAATAAAACACGGCTGATACCAGACCCAGCTAAAAAAACCTGGAGGCAAAACCACCTCTTGTGTTGTCCTGCTTACAGCAACAATTACGAGAATGGAGCTTCCAATAAGAGATGTGAGCATGAATCCCTGATAACTGAGTGTCAGAGACTAGTTCTAGAGTCACCAGGTGAATAAACAAACCTGGTTCCAATGGAGCTGCTTCAAACAAAATGGAAAGCAAACACAATTTCAGCAATATCCAATCATCGCTAACTCATGCACACAAATCTGTTCCATATTTGTAGAGGAAAAAGAGCAAACAAACAAAATATACCTAGGGTATTTGTATGCTCATTTCATTGTATTATTTTTTTTCTTTAATCGCAGTTGATCTCAAGTAGTGTCTTTCAGTCTCTAAGTAGAAATACAACCAACCAGGGTGAGCATTTGGTCCCGTTAATCTGACCAGGAGATGCATTACAATCAATTTTGGCTGTATATTGCCTGTCCTGTTTGCTTCTAGCACAGAAAGGAGTGCTGTACCCACAAATGTGTTTAATCTGGTGTAGGACCTTCTTGCTGCTGCATGTGTAATCAACTTATGCTATTAAGGCTCTTCTGGGAGCTGGTAAATGAGTAGCATATGTAATTTCTTCATTAGCATACCTGTTTACTCCCAACTGTGCTTTGAAGTAGATTGGGGCAGGCTTCCTGTCTGGTAAACTCTGTTCCTAGACTGGATCCATCACAGTAGTAAGCACAAACCTTATGAAACTTAGGTAATCTGTAGTTGTTTATATGTGTTCTGTCCCCTGTCCATCATCAAAGGGGAATATCTTTAGAGAATACTTTTTCTATTTTTGTCCTACTCTATTCTTGTAAAAATGATGCTTTCTGATTTTAATCTAAATTAAGGGGAGAGCTCAAGAGCATGTTTCTAGGAGTTGTGCATTGGAGGTTATCACATGCAGTTCCACAGCAGAGCACTTAAATTCCCTTTAGGATGGTTATCTGTGCACTACTCAGTTCAATGCACAGAACTGAGATTCTTACCACAGCTTCTTTCCTGCCCTCCCACAGGTAAAAGCATACTTGGAGTATACTGGTAAGACAATCATATGTCAACTATATATTAACTTTTAAGTTGCTAGTGGACTGAATGCATGTAATAGCTTTACACAGATTTCCTGAGGCAACTTTAATGTCCACGTATAATGAAAGGTCAGGGTGAATATGTGTTGAAGAAAGCCTGTTCCTTGACTCTGACCTACAGCTCTGGCACTTCTTTCCAAAAGAATTAGGGAAGACAGTGAACCTGTTAAGCTGCCAGGCAAATTTTGATACTGACCATTTTGAAATAATTTTCCCATAAACAGCCATTTCCTTATGTTTTCTGCTTCTTACTTTACTCACTTTCAGAGCTCCGTAGCAAAGCAGATTTCTCAAAAGAGTTCCTCCTCCAATGCACTTGCACTCTTTTTTTTACATCGTTGCTCTAAATTTTCTAGAAGCCACAAAGTGCTCTGCGATGCTTTTCCCTGAAAAGGCTTTGCCTTCACAGACACTGTTTGCATCTGTTACAGTGGTGTGAAACCTTTGAGAAGGTAGCCCTGAAAGGTTTTCAAATAGCTTCTAGCTGTGCTCCTGAAGCATTGGAACAACATGACTGGCTTTTTATGGCATAAATTACAGAAGTGACATGAAAACAGATGAGTTTATTAAAACAGAGCGCATCACTGATGACATTTAAGTCTAATTAAGTCAGGCTACTCAGCTTAATGATTTTGTTCCAGAGGAGGTAGCTATTTTGGAATTCATAATGTTTAACGCAGATCTTCTGGAATAGGGTATTGTACCTAGGGGTGCCATTATCAGGGTCTGTAATAGCAAATGCTTTCACTTAAAAGGCTGTGCCTAGTTAAATCACAGTGAAATTTATCCCAGCCATTTGATAATGCTATCCCAAAATGTTGTCATGGTTGAATAAACAGTTGGGGGTGGGAGGAGGGCAAAGGACATTCACAATGACAAGGTGAGCCTATTTGTAGCCTGCAATGAGATAGGTAAATCAAAAAAAGGTAGTTATCATCCTCACCTATGAAAATGCGCTAGTTTTGTGTTCAAAAAATACAGAAGCAAAACATTTATTTCAGTCTCAGTAACAGAAATAGCCCAAATTAAGAGGAAAGATGCTCGATGCTGTCCCTCCCAGTGATGTACTCCGTGCATTTCAAAATATAAACTCTTGTTAAATGTTCACCAGTGCCCTGTTTGGCTTTTCTTCCTTCTCTACTGGGCTGCAGCATTTCTGTCTCTGTGCAGCCCAGACACACTTGTAATTAATTTTAATTTGCCTTGCTTAATAGTTCAAGGATACATTGTGTAAACTAGATATTGCTCCTCTGACATAGCTGCTGTTATACAGACAACCTTCCTAGAAATTAAACCTTAGACTCCTTCCTTCATCACTAATATGACTGGCTGCAGGCTGCTCAGGCACTTGAATAGAAAACGCTGTTTATTTCTTCAGCAGAGTGTGTTTAACTAACCCTGTTATCACTGATGGCAAGCAATGCTCAAAGGGACCAGTGCATGCCCGTATGCCATATCTGCACCTTCTGGAACTTCCAGAAGTCATATCTCCATGTATGTGTCATATGGATAGATTGCATATACAGCTTTTCCACCCCCTGCTGCCCTGCAGTCAGGACAAAGTTGCTACTTGGCAACAAGAAAGTTCTTGACCCAGATCCTCTGGAGGGAGGTGTTTAGTTTGGGGTTTTTTTTTCTATTTTTTGGGGGTGGGTTTTGCTGATGGCACTAAACGTAGCAGAAAGCAGAACTATCCATCTCAGCGCTTGAAATGGTTTTTGACGACTGCACAGAGCAAGAATTATATCTGTAGTGTGCCTATCATCAAAGGGCACCCTTTGCAAGCCTTTCCATTGCTGAAGTGCTTCCTTGAGTCTTCTTGGCAAAGGTACAGCAGGGTGGTATGATAGCTCTGAAATGCTCTCTGGCAAGGCTCTTTTCTAACCACAGATTTCTGTGTAGGGTGGTTGGGCATGTTCCCCAGTTCAAGTATATAGAATCTGTCATAATGAATGCAGAGGGTTACAATTCCGTGGACAAAACACACATACAGTTTTGCATGCCCTTTTATCTGCAAGGTTATAATCTTTCCTGTTTTGATTTGAACAGTATCAGTGTCTCAAATTTCTCCTTGTTACTCTCGCTGTGTTACAGGAGGCAATTGGCACCGGACTCCAAAATGTGAAGTGGTGCACTCAGTAGGTTGCAAATATTAGGTTCTTACTTAGGCAATAGCGACCTATGTACAAAACTAAAACAAGACAAAAACCCCAAATCAAAATCTGCAAAGCAGGCAAAACAATCCCACACGCAGATAAATAAATAATTACTAAATCCCAGATCCATTTCACTACGTCTGCAACATGTGAATAGAGCTATCACTTTTTTTGCTTTGTGGAGAGTTGTCATCTGTTGTGTCCTTGCTTCACTGTAAAATTGCACTGGATCTGCCAAATCATACATGCAATATTAAACACCACAGGCAATGGATTCATGCACAGCAAATGTTATGTAAATTGTTAAGATAATTCTAAGTCCTAATTTATGTCACTGAACAAATCTTTTGTGTTTGTTGCTCCAGCTAACTTGACCACTCACACGGTTCGTTTATTGTTTCAATCAGGAACCTATGAACTACAGTCCTTTTCTAAAGCCAGCAGGACATTCCTAAATGGACCTTGCTCAGAAGAATGGACATTTATTTAATTGCAGTGCATACCATTTACATATTCTATTGCCTGTAAATGCAGCTCCATTGCTAGACTTTGTCCCACACAGAGAAGCATACAGTGAAGTGTAATCTTCTAGCTTGATGGTCCAGGAGAGAGGCATAACCATCAGTGGTTAATACAGAAATAGCCAAACCTGTTTTTACACAGAGGGCTATACTGGCCAACTGCCAGGAATCCAAGCACTACACTTGATTTATAAAGATATTTGCATAGTCTTGTTATCTAGAATAAATTTTGCTGATATTAGCAACTTTATTGCAAGTGGAAATAAAAGTATTAATACCACTGCAATAAAAAGCTGCAGATTATTTGTTTTGCCTTGCTTGTTGTAGATACAGCAGCTGTTTGTGGTTTCATTGGGAATGCTTAATTTCACATTTCCCTTCACATCTAGCAAGCTGGATGTCTGGGATGCTAGCTGGCTGCATGGTTCTAAAGGGCACGGGATGGCATCAGATACTTACTGAGATTTGACTTCTTCCTTTCATTTTTGTGCAAGTCCTATCAAAGTGTTCTCATTATCTAAAGAGACAATGGAAGAAAAGAAGTCACAGCACTCTTCAGGATTTATGATACTGCAGAGGCTGGACTGGTTGTCATGTTCAGACAATCATATGATAATACAGGCGGTCTCTAGTCCAACCTCCTGCTCAAAGCAGGGCCAGCTATGGGATCAGAGCAGATTGCTCAGGGTTTTAACCAGTTGGTTGTTGGAAATCTCCAAGGCTGGAGACTGCACAGCCTACATGAGCAGTGTGTTCCCTTGCTTGACTGTCCTCATGAGGGAAAATGCTTTTCCTTATAGCCAGTCTGAACCTCTCTTGTTTAAATTTATGCTCATTGCCTCTTGTCCTCCCACCATGCACTACTGTGAAAAGCCTGGGTTCATCTTCTTGATAACCACCTTGTAGGTACTGTCAGGCTGCTGTTACGTTCCCCCTGAAGTCATACCTTCTCCAGGCTGAACAAGACCTGCTCTCTCAGTCTCTCCTCATAGGGCATGTGTTCCAGCCCCCAACCATCTTGTGGCTCTCTGCTGAACTTGCTCCAGGTTATCAATATCTTTCCTGTGTTGAGGGGTCTAAAACTGGACACAATATCTAAATATGATCTAATGAGTACTCAGCAGTCGGCATGTCAATCTTTGGTACAGCCCAGGATGCTGTTGGCATTCCTTGCTGCCAAGCATGCAGCTGGGTCATGTTCAGCTCACTGCTCATCACAATCCCCAGGTTCTTCTCACCAGAGCTGCTTCCCAGCCAGTCAGTTCCTGCTCTGTCTTGATGCTGGGTCTCTTCCTTCCCAGGGGAAGGACTTTGGATTTGTACCTCTTGAATTTCATAAGGTTGTTGTGAGCCCATTCATTCCTCTGGTCTGTGTAAGCCCCCTGTGAATGGCAGCTCTGCCCTCAAGCAGGGCTGTCCTGCTTAAAGGGGGACCATCCTCCTTCCCTTCCTCACCAAGTTCGGTGTTACCTGCAGACTTGCCAGTGTGCCCTCCATCAACTCCTCTAGGTTGTTTATAAAGGTCTCAAACAGGATAGGTCCCAGGATTGGCCCCCGCAGTACTGCACTAGCCATCAGCCTCCCATTAATCACTATCCTCTGAGCCTAATCATCCAACCAGTTATTTACTTATCTTGTTGTTCACCCATCCAGACCATAACATCTTAACTTGGATGCAAGAATACTGTAGGACACAGTGTCAAAAGCCTTGCTAAAGTTGAGGTAAATGTCAGCCATTGCTCTCCTGTTTGTCCACAGATCCAGTCATTGCAGCACAGAAGGCAATCAGATTGGTCAGACATGACTCTTGTTCAATCCAGACTGTTCCTACTCACTTTCTTCTCCCTAATGTACCCAGAAATGTGTTTCAAGAGGACTTGTTTCATAATTTTCCCAGGGACCAAAGTGAGGTTTATTGGCTGGTTGTTCTCTGGATTCTTCTTTTTGCCTCTTCTGAAGAGACGTGCATCATTTGCCTTTCTCCAGCCACCTGGGCTCTCCCCTGGTTTCCATGACCTTCAAAGATGATTGAGAGTGGCCCTGCCAGGATTTTAGCTAGTTTCCTGACCACCCATGGATGTAGCCTGCCAGGTACTATGTGGTCTTTTATAGGTCAAGTTCTCTCAAGTGATTCTTGTCTTCTGCTGGCAGTTCTTATCCTTTTTTCTAAGCAGAGAAGACTGGGAAATCTTGTTTGTGAGAACCGAGGCAAAGAAGACATTGAGTAATTCAGCCATATCTGTGCCTGCTGTCACACACCCCATGTAGCAATGGTCCCACAGTTTCCCTGTTTGTCCTTTTAGTACTAAGGTCACTTGTTGCCCTTGATGCCCCTTACAGGTGTCAACTTTAGGTAAGCTTTGGCTATTCTAGTGTTGACCCTGCATGCTCAGAAAATATTTCTATATTCATTCTTTGTAGCCTGTCTCTGCTTCCACCTCCTGTATACTGGCTTTTCACACTGAAGCTTCTTCTCAAATTCCCTGCTGAGCCAAGAGAGTCTCATGAAGCATCTACTTGTCTTCCTGAATATCAGGGTGGATCATTCTTGCACTTGGAGGATGCTGTCCTTGAAGACCTGCCAGCTTCCCAGATATCCTCGGCCCTTCAGAGCTGCTTCTCATGGGGACCCACTTACAGTCCCCTGAATAAACTGAAGTCTGCTCACCTGAGGTCCACATGAGTACTCTGCTACTGTCTTTCCTCACACCTGTCAGGATCTTGAACTTCACTATTCCATGCCCACTACTGCCAAAGCTACTATTGATTACCATACCTCCAGCTAGTTCTTTCTTGTTAGTGACTGGCAGATCTGGCTGTGTGTCACTTTTGGTTGGCCCATGCTGTACTGATTGCCTTTGGTTCCACAGACTTACTGTTTTAGGGGACTGCATTTAACTGTTTTGTTGCTTGCAGTGAACTTACAGGCAAGTGTCTGAAGCACTCAGATCTATTCAAATTGATTTTTTTCTTTCTTTGTTTTCCAGAAGATTTTTCTGTGTTATAGAGCTCTGATGCAGCTTTGCTGTAGTCAGGTAAATGTTTAGCACCAGTCGGATCGGTACAGCTGTGTCCTAACGAATCCTGCCAGACCTAAACTAGATCTGTAACCAGCTGTACACAGCAGTCTCCTCTATTTGGATGCCTTACTGACCACCTTCATCCCAGGACACAGATGCAGCCGCCATGCTGCCAATAGTCATCCCTATTACAGAGTATGCTGGTTAGATTCCAAGGGCAGAAATTGAAGGCTTGGAGGAAGTACATGAGGTTTTTCTGACTTTGAAAATGGCAGTATGACTGTCATCCAGACAGAACATTCTCTGCATGTGACTCTGAGGAGCATCCTTTTTCAAAAATGCCATGGTTTACTATTACTTGCAGTGCCCTCTGTGGAGCAGAAGAAGCTCTGAGTAATCCCTGAACACAAGGACAGTAGAGAGTCCTCTTACAAGGTCTTGGCATTATCTGTAGAACACAGTGGACCTCTTAAACATGGGCAAAGACTTTTAGAACTTTCTACAGTCACCAACAGACTTCCCTGATTTTCCAATAGCTCATGCACTTTTACCCACAAGAAGTTAAATGTGACATTCTAATTCCCTTTGAATGGAAAAAGCAGACATAAGTTACTGCAGAATGTCACTGGGAAGCTGGTTTGTACTGCATGACGAAGATATGATAGATGTATTGTCTTTCATACAAAATCAAAAGAAGGATTTTATTTTTACTTCTAAGTGAGTAGATGATAAAAAAGGTGATACTGTTTGAAGTTATACTTGGAGCAACTAATGTGAACTGTATTAAATATGACCCCCTTCTTCCCTTTAATGTCGATCCATCTACTTGATCTTGGCTCCTACATATTCCTGTTTCCTTTAAATGCTCCTTAATAGCCTTCAGGTCAAAAGGGCAGTTTCAGAGAGTCCTCCATGATTAGAGGATATATAATTGTTTTGTACAACCCGGTGTTGTTTGTTAGGCATTTGGGGAAATCCCTCTTGTTTGTTAGGTGTGTACAGCAAATTACATGTTCCTCAGCAAAGGTTACACACCTGTATTTTCTGTCCCCTATTGCTGTGTATTTTAAGAAGAAAGAACAATAAGTTTATGTTCAAACGCTGACATAAGTTTGGAGTATAAACTGAGAATGCTATCTGTGGAAATAAAAAGGGAAATCACATGGCATAATAAAAAGATCTAACTCTTAATCTTGAAATACATGCTTATTTTTTAAAGCAACTTAACAGTATTTGTTTTTCTTACCACTCTGAGGAAAAGTAGTATATATCCTTTTCTGATAATCAGAGAAACAAGGATACAGTAGTTCTGCCCACAGACAAAAAGAGTGTATTTCCCTTGTGTTTTGAAGGCAGGTGCAAGCTCACTTTGCTCAAACTGCAAGGCCCCTAGAAGTTGTATAGATTTAATAATGTGACACTGAGCTCAGGGTATGTCCTGCTGAGAAACTAATGGCTTCTACTTGGCTTGGAGCAAGAAGAATGAGCTCCTGCTTGCTTGCAGAATACCATGTAGAAATTAACAGTCAAAAGAAAACTCCAGGTTTTATTATGGTTCTCAGATTATTAATATACTTTTTTCTTCCCTTTGCAGAAGTTGTGTAATGCAGGTTGGTTGCCCACACTGCCATTGAAGAACAAGAGTGAAAAGCCAAACAAGGGAGGATTTCATCATGTATAGGTGAAGTTCCATTGCACTCTTGCGTGTGAGAGCAAACATACACTGCTGTATATACATAAATGGTAGGACCTACATAAGTAGTTATGTCCAGTCCTACATCTGCAAGGATGTTCGTATATTAGCCCATGTTAAAAACCCATCCTTTGAGACAGGCAGCCAGCTCAAGCCTCTGAAGATAGCAGGTACAAATTAAGGACTGCAGCAAGTAATGAATATTGAATATCTTTGACATAGTGTTACCATAGGGAACAGGCAACCAACAGGGAAGGTTACTGTAAGTGGGTAAAAGTAACTTGTAGAGTTGATCTGAGATGTATCCTTTGATGTGAAAGAATGTGAAAGAATATATCTGCAAACCTTCTCCCTCTGCCCTTCTTATTAGGCAAACTAATAGTTTGAAAATAAAGGCGGTACTAGAACACTAATTAGTATGGTTAAGGTAACCTTCCTCTTTTCTGAAAGCAAATCCCAGTGTCCCGTTTCAGTTCATTCTATGTCAAAACCAACCTTGGAATTACTGATGTAAGAGAATTCTATAAGGACTAGGATAAGTGCTGATAACACTAGCACTTTTGGAAAGAGAAAGGAGTAATTACCCATTACTTTGGGCAATAAAGCGTAAATCCTTTCTTTATCCTCCACTGTGATAGTCTCATAAAAAATTGAGTCACTTGACTACGTGTGAGTACAGCATGTGGCCTGTTTCTAGAATGGAGAGACCTCAGATACACGTCATCCTTAGGATCTTACACGCAGATTACTCTGTCTTTGAACAAACACTTTCTAAACAGCGGAATTCTAAACAGTGGAATGCCCTTGGGGTTGGAAGGGAAAGAAGGAAAATCTTCACAAAACTCAAGAAGAGGGGAAGATATTGCATGCTTAATTACCTTTCTGTAATATTTGTCTAGGTCAGCCACAAGATCTGGGGAGAGAAGGAACTGAAAACAACTATGTAGTTGGACATGCCTTTTTAATTCACAAATTCCTTAATTTTTTTCACTGGAGATATAGATCCTGTACAGCAAATCTGAACCTACTGATTGTAGACTTGCTTTGGCAGACTCTTTAGAAGTAATCCATGTCTCCTCAGGGGCCCAGAAACCACAGGTTGAAGTAGCTGAGATACTATAATTAGTGGATCCCACACTTGCTGATTTCAGCCAAGGTGGCATCTGCTAAGTACTGCCCTGTAGATTACTCAAGGAAGCATTTTGCATGATCAGATAAGGAATGAATCTAAATAAATGCATGAGCTGGTCTTCTGATTGCATCTAATACTGCTGCTTTGGTACTTTGAGCAAGTGCTGACCCTTTTCTAAGTCTGCAAAATGGAAAGTAATAGATTAACCATGCAGCCTCTCAGCTAGGGTACCAGAATACGCTATATTTATCCTTATCTCTGGATAAATACAGCTTTGTAGACTGCTTTTGTTTTCACTACCTTTCCTTTTTTTATTAAACTCAAAGTTGCATCAATGTGGCATCTTCTTCCTTACCAAGAACCTGGGGCATGTTTGAACATGATAGATATCCTCCTTGCTGAGAAAAAGAACTGAATATAGATGCCTAATCGTCCCTTATCCGACTGTTCATTGTCAAAATTTTCAGTGGTCACCAGCCTTTGCTCTTTACTGCTCCTTGCGCCTTTCCCCTTTCCTTGTCCATTCTGCTATACCCTCTAAGTTATCAGCATGTCTATAGCATCACTGCAGCTCCATGTCTCCTTACCACCTGCTCCTTCTCTTACTTTCACAGGTGCTCATGTTAATTCTTTAGGCTCTACTTAGTAATTCTCTCTTTTGCACTTGAGTGACACACGTCCAACCACAGGTCACATCTTTCTTCTGCTACTTCCACCACTGAATGTCTTGGAAGGGCATTTCAGGAGCCAGAGAGACTGTCTGTACTGAATTATTTCCAAGAGTCTTTTCAAATCTTTCTTAAGCAGAAGTCCCACTGCTCCCATCAAGTCCCTCTTTGAGACTTTCATTTCCTTCCTTAAGCCTTCATGTTGCTGTTCTTTCTCCAAATGTCTTAAGTGTTACTAACTTCAAAAAGAAGATGGAAAGGCTCTGTCGCAACCTTTTCCCATCAACTTACCTTCTTTTCTCCTAATAGCTTTTGTTCCTGGTCTTTTCTTGATCTGTTTCCTTCCCCAGTGATGTGTGCCAGCATGACCAAACTACTTCCTTCCCCTCCTTCATTTGTCTGGTGGATCCTTCTATTCATGTCCTAAATGCTCCATGTCTGTAAATACATAAAAGTAATACCGTAATAATCCTACTCTTTCATCTTGAGTATTGTGAGATGATAACCTCTAACCTTCCCCCACATTCTACATATCCTTATTGTTCCCTACTGGTCTGTCAGAAATGCAGCTCGTGCAACCACCTTCTCCTGCCTGACAATTAAGTCATGTTTTTGTCTCACTGAGTCTTCCAGCTCTCTCTTCTATGATCAAACGCTTCATCCCAACAATTCACCAAGCAAAATCTCTGACTTTGGTTCCTTTTGTACTGGCAAACGCCAGGGGTTTTTCTCCCTCATGTTTACTTGCTGTTATCTCCCACTCTGTGGGTATCTCCTTTTTGTCATTCAAACTCTTCCTCAAAGCACATTTCATCAGAGCTATAGTCACTATCCTGCCCTCACCATTCTATTATTATTTACAGGTCCTTTAATGATAGGAGAAAAAGTAGAAAGCAAAAAAGAAATGGATGGGAACATTGTAAGTTGTCACTATCTCTGCATCTTCAAAAGAGTCTTTTGACATCCGTTGTTCTTCAGAATAAAGTAGGACAGCATTTGCCTTGTAGAGCACCACGAACACTACTGGTGCCTAACAAATATTGGTAATAACTGTAACTGGTTCTTTCTTCTAAGCAGTCACTCAGAATTGTCTACATGTAGGGGTTGTATAATCAGGCTGCTGTCTCAGGGGCCTGCTGTCAGTCTCTCCACCTCCCTTGTGAGCAGCAGAGAATGACTATGTATTAATAATGAGCTATGAGATGCCTGAGATTTTCATCTCCTCACTAACGAGAAAAAGCCAAAGGAAACGTATGCAAGAGATCCTTGTCTGAAGTGAAGACAAGATGCTATTTTCATGGAGTTATAAAACACTCTTTGCTTGTATTGTATAAGAAGCTGCTGTGGCATATACAGTCAATGTGGCCGAGAAACAAAGGGGTCACTTATGTGGGACATGAATACTATTTCCTGAAGTACTCACACTGCTAGTGGGAACCACAGTTATGCACTTGCTGGCTGAAGAAGTGGGATTCAGCTACCGGCTTCAGCAAAAAGGGAGTTTGGTCTCCACTTCCCATTTGAAAAGCTGGCCAAGAAAGATGTTAAACCCTTTGAAAAATGTGGCTCCAGTGCTGAACAAAATAGGTTACAGAGAGTGCCTGAAGAATTAAGTCACTTTCATAAATGTGTTTTGAGCTGTAAGAGACACCAGATCATTCAGTTGTTTTCCTCTTTCAGCTTTCAGCATAAACTGGGGATTTGGTGAATGGCTTACCCGAAAACAAGGTCCTTGTTTTGCATCTTAATTCCATGGCAGGAAAATGTATGCCTGCACTTCAACTCAATGTGGATTTTTAATGGCTTACAAATAGCTTCCCACACCGGATTGTAGTATATAACAGCAGCAGCTCCCTGGTGCAGTTCAGAATAGTATGCAACCTGTTACAGTGGAATATGGACACAATAGGATCAAATGAACTTTCAGCAAGGAGGGAACAATTACAAAAAGTCTGTGCTACACTAAAAACTTTGTTCTTTAGTAAGAACACTATTAAATTACAAAACTCCTTTATCTCAAATAAGGAGTTCTCTCTTGGGTTGGGATTTTTTTCAGGGGGCGGGGGGGGGAAGGAGTGGTTGGTTGGGTTTTTTTTCCCCTGAGGACTACTACCAGCTATTCACACATTTTGTCTTATAAAGAAAGCCTGCTTCTCCACAGTCAGGCTGAATTCACTTTTCCCAAAGATTTAAAACAGAGCAGTGCCAGAAACATTAGAAGGCTTCTTTCTGTGAAACTGCACTCTTTTTTTAACAAAACAGACTTCTGAATAGATTAGGAGTACATTTACTGGGGATATAAAAGCAGAGAATACCTAGTCTTAAAGTGTCTTCACCACACTGATGTTGTGGTCACTTGTACTAATGGAAAATACTCAGTTTTGGCAGCACTTCTTTACCCACTCAATACGGATGTAAACAGCCATACAAGGTGTGGGGAAGCTCTTAGGATTCAGCTTATTGATGCTGTCTGCAGTTCATGTTGGCAGAGTTCCCAGCAGAGGTTTTATATCTGAAGGTTATCACTGCTAGCTTTGATCATATACACAATGTCTCGTTCTAAAGTGAGGGACAACCCCAAATTTGTATATAACTGCTAATGGTAAAAACTGCTCCACTATCAAAAAGAGAAAATAATTTTTTGCCATGATTTTTTACTTTGCAAAGCAAATGGTACACTGTTACTTAGATCTGCAAGGAAGTTTTCTCGTCTGTCACACATGAAACCTCTTGAGATGCCGAGCGTGTGCTTTTGCCATTAGGTATTAACATGCTTTGCTTCCCACTCTTCAGCAACTATTTCCATTAGATCCTAATACTTCAGGCAAGACAGAGAAAGTGAGAGAGACACCGAGGGAGAGCAAACTCCTCTTGAATAACACAGCTTGTTTACAAACCTTCCACAGCCTGAACTAAGCCAACGGGAGGTCTCTAAATTAGCTATTGGAAAAGCATTTCAGGATGGTTTGTGTGGTGGAATGGAATTGATAATAAAAGTTGCTTGTCTGTACCCTGTGAGCTGATTAGCTCAGGAAGAATACACACAGTGTTACAATTAGCATTCAAAGCCTATTCATCTGTACACTGGCACAGAGAACAGTCTCTGTGGGAGGCTTAACTGGGAGAATTATTCCTTCTTCTATGCTGTTTATAGTTAGTTGGGCTTTAAAGGATCCAAAGCCTTTAAAAAGAGACTTGGTCTTCAGGAAATCATTGAAGACACTAGAAGCTGAAGTGCTTGGCAATCGGCAGGACTGAGAGCAACTGCTGTATTGCTCTCTATCAAGCCTGGCATTTTGCACTGCAAAAAAATTGTTTATCAGTAACACATCTAAAGTAATGTCACTAGTCGGGATTCAGTAGCCAAGACAATAAAATGTGTTAAATGTGACAATTATTCCTGCAATGTTGCAGTTGCTAATACAGATGTAAAAAACCCCAAGAAATGGGACAAATTAGTGGTCCTATAGTAATATTAATGTGCCCGTTTTTGCATATGTAATAATAGGCATTTTTAGGCCTGCATCTAAACAAGAAATTAAAATTTAAATGAATGAGGCTGAAATACTATGGGGCACCATGACTATGTGATTTCCTAACGTGGGCCGTTGCATTAACAACACTCTTGCATGAAGTTTTATCCAGACGAGGCCAAAGCCTGAAGTTCCTTCTGACCATACTGTAACCGTCAGTACTAGGGAAGGTTTACAGAAACCAAAGGATGCTTACAATCTTCCCCCAACCAAATGCTACATTGGGATTCCCTATGCCCGAGTAACGTGCAAAAAGTAAGCCAGCTTCAGACATCACCTGCAGGCAGGCTTGGGGGACTGCCGGTCCCACATGCAACGCTGCACTTTGATTTGTGCATCCTAGGAGCCAGGGTTTTCAAGGACAGCATCTGCATGTGAGAATAGTTATGGGCCACGTCAGTAATTGACAAGCTTCCCCTCAACAAAAGGAAAGAAAAAAGCCTTAATGCTCTGGGGTGAAGTTGACCTAAAAACTCTCATAAACTCCCCAAGTTAATTTGGATTTTGTTTGCCTCTTGATTTCAAAAAGGTCTTGCTTCAAGTCTATTTTGTTACCACTGCGGTTCTTTGCTCTCCAGCTACGACATTACTGTCGCATTGCAGGAGCCTGAGTGTTGTAAACACCTGTCCCAAGGGTGGAGAATCCATCCAGGCCATGCCTGACACCAGACAGATGTGGGAGCTAGAAAGGTTCCTCGGTCAGCCACCTTGTCTGCCTACTCTTTGTAAGATTGCACCCTGCCTGCATTTCTTCCCACTAATTCCTCACCAAATACACCTTTGAGTATTACCAGGATTATTCCCTCTTTGATAGTTAGTCTCTTTCAGACTCCAATGGGTTTTAGCATTCAGAAGTACACTCTGAGCTTTGTCTCAGCTCTTTCTTTGTTAGCTTGTTTCTGTGTCTCAGCATCTGCTGAGATTGAGTAATTCCCTTCCTTCATTTATATTTATATTTCGAAAGTATTTATAGATGGAAGCTATGGCCCCTTGAGTTTTCTTTTCTCTAGGTTATATTTATAGACCTTTGATAATAATCCCTCGTATTTTGTGCTTATCTTCCAATACTTGCATGCTGCTTGCTAACCATTGCATTGCTGCTTTCCCCCCTCTTCTCCTCCCCCACCCAATGATTTTGCTCTGCATTATTCCAAAAGTGGTGATCCTAGGACTCATTTTACTGTAACCTTGTCAATTGCAGATGATGCAGCCCCAGTAGATATAATACATAACCTATCAACACTCCAGCCCTGAAAAAACATTCTTAAACATTGGCTATTTTCTTACCTTTTAGAAGTTTGCTGCTGTTTCTCCTGCTACTTGGGACAGGGACTGTCTCTAGCTGTCTGTACAGTGCTCAGCATGGTGGATTTCCAGTTGCCTCTGGATTCCTTTGGTGGTTCTGTAACGCGAGATAATTAGAAATAAGGGCAGCCGTGACTGAAAAGTGAAGAATCAAGTATAAAGCCAGAATCTTACCAGCTCTGCTTTTGTAAGGAACTTAATTTTCACACTGAACATTCCCAAACTGCTGTAACTGTAAGAGAGTTAGAATTGAAGGTGATAATGATATGTACTGGTGCATATTTCCCTGAACCATATGCGAGATCAGCAATCTAGGCTCATAAATTCAGTTCAGTAGCTGTGAAAGTGCCTTGAATTATTTAGTTTACTTGTCCAGTGAGAACCCAGAATTATTAAACTTTTTCCAGCTACTACATGTACAATTTTTTTTCACAACAAATTTTTCCTTGTGTGCAGTTGGCATATTTTCAAACACACATGGTCGGTCATCTTTCTGCCCTCTGACTCATTTAGAGTCCTTCTTTTTATATTTTTTTCTCCTGCTTCCCCCAAATGACTCTGCTCTAACTTTGCCTCCAGGTTCCAGACAGAGCCTTAATCATACCTTAATGCTTATCCCGACCTTAAAATATCTTGACTTAAGAATTTGTTTGTGTGGTAATGCAAGCTAGATTCAAGAAAGAAGAATATTATCTCCCTCTTAGTTAACTGATTTCTTTTCTTAAGTTCTCAGAACAAGTGAAAACCTAACTTGTTCTGAAATGACCGGGGCTTTCATTTACCTCTGCCTGGGATTTCCTCTGGTGAGAAGGCATTTTCTTAAACAAGTAGTATCAAGGGAGACACTGCTGTAATTTCAAATACTGGTGAAGAACCAGTTCTTGTTCTTGTTGTCACCACTCGTGAGAAGCAGTTGCAATTCCCAGGACAGCTTCCTCTTGCATGCTAAGATTCTTCGGTCTGTCTGCAGGGCACCATGGATGGAAACCAGACTGCTTTCCATGTCCTCCTTGGTATTCCTGAGGAATTCCCAAGGATTTCAGATTATCCACTCTTCCTGATCTGTCACTTTTACCTCAAACTTTTCAAGTAGCTCTAATAAGCCCAGGATTTTTTTCTGCAGATAACAGGAACTTTGGAGTGTAGGCTTGCTGTTGTTAGGGATGTCCTTCTCCCTTTATCACCTACTGGCTTCTGATACCTGTAGAAAGAGCTAAGATTTTTCATTTACAAACTTGAATATAGGAAGTTCCATCTTAACATGAGGAGGAACTTCTTTACTTTGGGGATGGCACAGCACTGGGACAGGCTGCCCAGAGAGGTGGTGGAGTTGCCCACACTGGAGACATTCAAAACCCGCCTGGATGCCGTCCTGTGCAACCTGCTGTAGGTGAGCCTGCTCGGGCAGGGGGGTTGGACTAGATGATCTCCAGAGGTCCCTTCCAACCCTGACCATTCTGTGATTCTGTGATGTATCCTTATGGAATCTAGGAGACGAGTAGCATATTAGAAGCATACTGATTTCTTAAACACACTTTTCAAAGGATAACCTAGCCCACAAGTAGCAAAAGTAATATGTGCTTGCTAAAATGTTTGTTTCTTTTATCTCAAAAGATTTAACGCTTTAGATGAGTCAAAAAAACGTATTCAGTATCAACAAATCTCATGGACCCATCTGGGACGTTGCAGAGAACAGAGTGAAAGCACTTGCCTCAACAGAGAGGAGGATGGCACAGTGATGGTATTAGTGTGCTCCTGAGCCTGCACATCCCATGCTGTTTTAACTTTATGTGCTGCCTTGTGTCTCTGAGTAAGGGCTTAGGTTAGAAAGCCATAAAAGTCCAACAGGAATAAAAAAAATGCTTGGAAACTCAACCAGTGATTTCAGTGACTAGTGTGCCTGTAAGATTAACTTACGCTTTACAGGGGAACATTTCTCCGAAAGGCTCTTTACATCATCAGATGGAATATTTTATACGAGGGTAAGTAGTTTTCAAGCATCGAGATCTAAGAGTACGGTTTAAAAGTATAACCTCTTATGTGTGCAAAAACATAATGGCAGTAGAGCACAATTTGTGAATACATCATTGCTGGCAGACCTGGGGGTTGTTTGCTGAATTCTGATGCTGTTAATAGGAGCAATAAGCTAATGACATAAAATAAAACCATGCTGGATGAGGAGACAGGGGGTTATCTGCCTAGTAGGCCATTTGTATAATGAAATCCTTATTCAAGGTTGAAAATGTGTTTCAAAACTTCAGAAAAAAATCTTGGAATAAAAACCCTATCACTTTGTTCATCTCCAGAAATCTAGGATGCTGCTGTAAGAATAAGGTGGGGGGATGCTGTGTGAGCTGCTCTGCAGTACCATAATATCTCTGCTTACTTCTGTAGCTAAAAAAACAAAGTCACTTTGCCCCCATATTAGTTGTTGAGAAGTGGTAACCTAAATGTAGAACAAATGAAGTGTGCTATCACTAAGGGATTTCCAAAAGGGCATTATACTAGTGACTGTAAAAGCTGCATGTGGCAGACTGAAAAAACACACAAATCCCCTTGTTTTATGTTGTTACAGCTTTGACAGGCCCTCTCTTGGGGTGGCTGCTCCTAAGGTGCATTAATTCTAGCACTTAAGCTCCCATGTTCAGTGAAACAGAGGCATGAACTGACCTTTCCAGAAGGAAAAGGTTAATGTTGAAAAACACTGATTTCAGCAATCCATCTTCTCAAGGTAACCCTAGAGTTTATGGTTTGCTTAACTATACAGTGTTGCTGTTCCCTTGAAAAATAACTTTCTTTCTAAAGTGATCTATGTAGCTGAACTAGTGTTCCCACTCATAAACTGTTTGCATTTTAATTGCTTGCTATCTGTCTCATACGTCTTTGTCACCTGGTAGCATGGAGCAGATGTTGAGATGCATCTGCATCTTAGACGCTGCTGAGGTGGCAGCCAGAGAGATGTTCTCATAAAATCTTTCTGGTAGTTCTTGCCTGCGGTCATTCTGGGAGGGGCCTGACAACACTGTGATGCATCAGGAGATGACTATCATAAATGGGATAACATGATGTCCTTATCCACTTTGCATCAATTCTTTCAGTTACTCCAATTACGCAACAGCGATGTTAATCATACAACTGTGTCACATAACGAACTTTAATTGGGGGTTGAATAGTCAATCTGAGCAAAGGAGAACTTGGCATCAGTGTTAGTACCAATTCTTTACAGGGAATGTATTGAGTAGAAAATGTCACTGGAGAAACAGTGGAAACCTCATCACTTCAGTTACCCAAAGTGACTAGACAGGGGTCTTGAGCAGCGTTGTTGGAAGTGATTTTCCATTGACAGTTCAGACCTTATCTAGCAGCTGGTGTTTCTGCTTAATGTCCTCTGAATTTGTCTTTTCCAGCAAGCTTGACAGCCACATCTCGGGAAAGTGGACTTTGTGACATCTGAATCTTCAAGGCCTCTGGGCCTTGAAGATACTAAGTGACAAGGAGATACTTCATGTCTGCCAAAAGCCTCAGAAGTGCCCGTCATGGCTGCTCTGTGGTTCTGCATGAAGCAAGACCTGCATTTGCAAGTCCTCCTGCTCTTGCTTCAGGTAGCCCAGCCTCCTCCTTTCCAAATGAGTATATAATGGACATATGTGGTATGGGTGAAGTATAGACCACTACACCAGTTCCAAAACTTCAACTGAAACACCAATACAAGGGTATTTCATTAACTGCTTAATGTGGTGCTCGGTGGCCACAAAAATCATTGCTCCATTCATTGCTTTGCCTTGCCTTGTCGTGCTTTAAATGACTGGGGCTAATGATGCTTCCAACCACTTCCATCAGGAGATTATTTTGCAGTTTAATGGAGTTCCAGGGCATCCCTCCTGATAATATCTGACTTATATTTTTTCTTTTTTCAGCTTCATCCCATTAATTTTACTTAAAAAAAAATCTTTCACAGCTTTGTGTTTTTACATGCTCTGAATATTCTTAGGCTGTTCTCATAGTCCCCAAGTAGCCATTACTGGGAAATATTTTGTTCTTCCTTCTTGCAAACTACATGCTGCAACTGTAAGCTTGCAATTACCATGAAGATAATAAAAAGTCATTTAAATTAGAACTGATTGGAAAATATAGCCAAGGGACAAGAAACCAACAGGAATGCTAGGCCAAATCCATAAAAGCTTTTAGTCTGTTAGTTTTCAGTGAGATACTGCTGGTGTTGGTGTGAATCCTCTACGAAGGAGCTAAAAGCCTACCTTAGGAGATGGAATCCCAAATGCTTTGTTGGAAAAAACCTTTGTATTTCCATACATTGAAAGTCTTTTTATTTTCTGGAAGTACGTCAGAGCAGGAAGCCCTGGCTGCAGCATACACAAGGACAGCCGTTTGCTGCCATCACCTGAGGCTGTGGGGGGGATCACAGCTACCTGTGAGGCCATCATGGGGTATGGGCTGGTGCGGTACATATTTCCTCATCTGTAGGTCAATGGCCTTATAGAAAGTTTTAAAAAGCTCTGGCGACTGACTGAGGAGGCCCGAGGCAGAAGGGTGCCCTGATCTTCCGGGGCCCACAGCAGCCCAGGAAAGGATGATGGGCACAGAAGATGACTTTCAACAAAAAGAAACACTGTTTAGCCCAATGTTTTATTCCTTACATGTGTGTAGTAGCATTGTGACAGTAGACTAGTCTATGCCACTTCTTCTGTTAAAAGACTTTATTATACGCCTAAGGATTTGAGAAGGTTTGGGGGTATAAATCTCCTATTTGAAGCTGCTAAAAGGCAAATTGCCAGTTTGAACTGAAACCAAGTGGCAACTTGGCTTGCAAGCCAGGAGGCCTACAGCTTACACAAGGTGCCAAGAAAGCATTTCAAAAGGAATAAAGTGATTGTGGCAGAGGTGGATACACAATGGCAGGCAGGATTGGTGGGTATGCAACAGTTTTCCAAACACTATGGTAGTGTAAAGTATCTCTTAACACTGATAGGCATTATCCAAGACAGCCTGAGCCATAGGTCTAAAAGGCAAAACGGGTTCTGAAATAATCAGGGCCTTTAAAACAATTTTTAGGAGGGGGTGAAAAGCACTTTACACCAGCCTTTAAACAGGCTGGAAAAGCAGTATAGTGTTCACCATTGTGTTACTCGTAATTTTAATTCCCATATCCAACTGGCCAGTGCTCCTTCATGACCACTCCAGCACAGACAGGATCCATCACCGCTTGTACTATATGCAAAACACCTTCTAACTATCTTAACAACGTAGAGAACACTGCCCTATGTGACCATTTCTGCATCTGCAGGAACAGTTTATATGGACGTCTTATTTATGCACAGTTTGGTCAGTTTTGCAGCAGGAACCACACAAAGGAGTTTCTGAATGGCCAGATCCTCCACCCATGGTGCTAATTGACATGGCAACACAGATTGTGCCCATGGATTGGTCTAGTCAAAGCAGGAGATGCCATGGGGAATCTTCAGGACTGTTTGAAATTCCCATCTGTGGAGCTCTTGTGACAAGCAGCCAAACGTTTCATTGTGCCACTGTCCAGAAGCTCAGCCAGTGACCTGGTCTTCAGTCAATGCTGGTGTTGGTCTGGTTTATCTCCATAGCAGACACCCACTGGGGAGTTCCTGTCCCAGCCTGGCCTGACCAGCCGCTCTTCTCAGGAGCCAGGGAGCTGTGGGATGATGCTGCCTGGCTGGTGGTGCTGGAACTGGCCAGATCCAACCACATGCTGGAAACTGTGAAGACAGGCAGGAAGGTCAGTGGCATGGCCACACACCCCTGCGGCAGAAGAGACTGCAGTGGTGCCCCAGTCCTCCCAGAGTGAGGAGGCTCTAGCCAGCGGAATTCAGGGAGAACCAGGTTTTCTCTTACCAGTGCCCAGGCCAGAACAGTCATCACACTCACTTGTGGCTGCAGCGTTCCTCAAAGTGAAGCAGTGTTGGTGTATGCCTTTAGCAGCACAGGAAGAACAGACAACCAGGTGTCATGGCCTGGGAAAGCAAATGGGTTGGTGGTCACAGCAGCCAGGGTTGGCAGTAACGCAAGGGAAGCTGTCAAGGACAAAGTGACCCAAACACGGGAGTGCCCAGCAGACATCCCTGAGTTGGTCCCAACTGTGTGCTCCCAGACCTTGCTCCCAGAGCCATTGGTGAGATGAAGACCCTGGACATAGTCCCAGGGGCATCCTCCATTGCATGGAGGACCACTCAGTCAGTGCTGGCAGAAGCATCCTTCTTCCCCTCGCAGCTCAGCATCTCTGTGGGAAAGAACTGTCTCTTTCTGTGTCTGTCTTTGCATGATCTTGAGACATCTGAACAGACCAGGACTAAAACAGTCTTAGAGCTCGTCACGTCTTTCAGTTACCATTTGAGTGTTTAATGGGAATATTGCTGTAACTCCTGGAGACCAACCATGGGGAGATTTTTCTCTTCAACTGTCCTATGTACTTCCTTGCAGGCCAAACTGAATTTTAAAAAATTGATGATATTTCAAAGATTGCTATTTAAAATAGATTTTTTCCCCTGTGTTATTTTTTTTAAAAGATTTCTTCTTTTGAATACCCTTTTCCATTTCACATTTTCACAAAAATAAAATTTTCATGAGAAATGTTTGTTTCAAGGAGCCTGGTCAGAGGACACAAGCTTCCCATCAAATGCAGTGATATTAAGATGAGCCAGAGAAACTTGGAGAAAAACAACACATGAAGATGAGAAACAATAAATTAGAAAAATACCATTTTTTTTTTTTTCCTCAAAACCAGACAAATATTTTTAAAGAAATCCATACTTGGTTTGTTCCTTTTATTTTAAAGAACATGTGCCAAATACATTTTTATCCTCCTTTCAGAGTTTCTGGAATGTCTGACTGAAATCATATTTTACTACGAGACTGGTATATGCTTTCCTGAACAAGACCTTGCGTTTTTCCTGGATATCTCTGGATCTATCCAACTTTTTACAAGTACAACTTTAACTGCGAGGGACTCAACGGCACCAACAGCCCCAATGTCCCTGCCCATCCCAGGACCCCATCTCAGCTGCCTGGCACCATCAGTCCCTGCCCCAGTTATGTTTCAGCAGTGCCTCATCTCCAGCTCCCTGCAGCCTGGCCCTGCCTGGCCATGGGCCATGTCCCAGCCTAGCCTTGGCCTATCCCTGTCCCCTTCCCCTGGTGCCCCGTGGCCTGCCCTGCTCCCTGGCTGGGACAATGGGATGGGCCCTGCTGAGCCCCATAGGGAGCTGCCACTAATCCTGGAGCTGCTGGCTCTTGCTGTGCCCTGATAATCATCTTGTTTTCATTTTATTAACCTGCCAAAGGTGTGTAACAAGATGCAAAATTAAGATGAAGAGCTGTTAAGAGCCAATGAGATGTGTGCTTGGGGCTGCCCTGCCCTCTCCTGTGTATCTCCATTGCAGTGATTCATGTCTTCTTTCTCCTCATCGTCTATTTTCTCCGAAAATCCAGTTTGGCTGGGTACTGGAAGGAGTACAACCCTGCTGCTTGCACTTCCTCCGATCTGGCTTTTCATGCCCTCAAGCACAGTAATTTAGACACCTGCTTTCCAGTGTCACTGCAGCAGTGCCTCTAATCCCAACTGTGGTTTAAAATGCTTTGGTTTCTTTCTTGGTGCTATTAAGAATTCCTGGAAATGCAAACTTACGAGAAGCTTTGTGGTAAAGGAAAAGGTGCCTGATTTTGCTGCAATCCATCTCTTTCAAATGAGAGAACATTTTAACTTAGAGACCTGAAGAAAATTCTGATATGGCACTTCAGGATGTGCAACATATACTGAACAGTATCTATTTTAGGAGCCTCCAACCTTTGCCAGCCCGGGCACTGACACCCAGGAAATAGCATGCTGCTGCATTGAATGTTGTGTTTTGCTATTCTTTGCTGTCTGTACTTTAACATTTTAATTTCCTACTGCTGTTACCAAAATGACAACAAGAGTTCTTCACTCAAGCCAGCGTTCCTCACCACGTGAGCTATACAGAAAGGATTACTGTGCCAAGTGCTGGCAATGTCCCAAGGTTTTTTGCTGTGTCAGGACATCAGCCCTCTCCTTCTTGAAAAGACCTAAAAATAAGTGCGTTTCCTCATTACCAGCTTAGTTCTATGGGAGCTGGCAGCACAGACCAATGTAATCTTTCTGTACTAGACCTTTCAAGTCCTTTAACATTTTTGTGATCTTTTCATTGGGTGTTCCAAGGTGCATTTCACTTTGCTCTTATTCTTGCACTTAAAACCTGTTTCTGTAAGTCTGTGTATGAAACATCTTTCCTTGTTTCAGTTTCCTTTACCTTATCCTCTTTCCACTGGGAAAAAAAATAAAGGAGTAAGTTCCAAATTATTGTAGCAATATCAAATGAGAGCTTCCTGCAGACTGGAGTGGTGCAAACAGGTTCTCATCTATTTCTAAGCCAGGAAATGTGAAATAATATCTCACTCTCATTCTGACAGTTGTACCCATGAGAACAAAGTGTACCTGTGAAACTAATCCTAGGTAAGTCTTAAACAAAAATGTACAGACAAGTATGCATCTGATTGTGCTTTTTACCATTTGGTCGGTGCTGTAGCTCATGCATTAGTGGGGGCAGTGAGAACATGGACTATTTGATTCCCGTCCTTTGGGGTAGCTATTTGAGAGCCTTTTGGTTTTAGTCCGAATCCTAGTGCTATTTCAATCCGGTAGCGAACAAGCAGATGTGTCATTGTGTCATTGAATAAACTTCAATAATATTTTATTGTCAGAAGTTAAATGTGAATACCCACAGTATAAAAAGAAACAATTATTTTACTTTTTTAGCAGAATTAGAAATAATATGACAAATATCCACCCTGTATAGTGCTTCTGCATTAATGGGATTTATCACAAGAATGATTGGTTTCAGGTGGTCAAATAATAATGCAGAATGGAAATCCTGCATGATGGCACAAGTTACTTGCAACTATCTCTTTGCTTGGCCCATGCATATTTTTTAGCAAGTAGTTTTTATGGAAAACGTGCTTTTTCTACTTATGTAAGAATCTTCCCTGCAGATACTGTCTTGCTTCAATGGCAATAACAACTTCTTTCTATTCTGGTCTTCTTAAGGGTATTATTTTCCCACAAGACCAGTGAGTTAAATTGCCTACCATGACACATCTGAAAATTATTCCATTCCCAAAGAGTGCATGTGAAGCCCTTTTCTTAAAAGTAGTAATCCTCTAAGGCTACTTGAAGTTGCATCTTTTGGATCACTACTTATGGGAAAATTGTTCTAGGCATTTTTGCTGTACAAATTTGAGAATTTTTCAGTTATTTTTCATTTATTTTTGCCTTGCATCTTTGGACAAACGGGTGACATACTCCAGGACTGACCAGTACTATATTGAAGACCATATTCAACTAGCCTTTTTATTAAAACTTAAAATGTGAGCATCAGGAGCTCAGAAACTGAAAAACTGTATTTCTCTCAGCTTTTCTAATTAATTACATAATGGACAGATTGAATGAGTAAACTGTCTGAAGTGGCTGTTATGTGTTTTTCTGAGATTTCTTTTAGGAACTGCAGGAGAAAAGTTATGTAACTGCAAAAAAATAAAAGGGGGGGGACGACCACTTAAAGCACTGAAATTCTGATTTATAAATTGTTTCACCAGAAGCAATAGTGACTCATACTTTAATTTCTTTTACAGGAGATAAATCTGAGGTTATTTGGCTCAGGCACAACTCTTCCCGGGGAAAAAAAGGCCAAAAGCCAATTCACAGAAAGAGGAGTTGAATACTAAAACTCAAGATGACAATCTGACAGCCGCTTGGCATCTGCTCTCAGATGGCAGCCAGCTGGCTTCTCACAACAGTATATGCACCAGAAACATTGTTAGGAAGAGCTTGCTGAGAAAGCCAACGCAGTACATGCATAGATGCGACACCTCCTGTAAAGCTCCTCTTGTGCAAAGCCCAATGGGTTGGTGCATCACAGCAGCACTGCTCTAGCACTTGTGTCTTTCCTCACAACACGTGTCCCCAGTATCTATATGGAATCAATAGGTTAGTGATGAGCACTAATCAGTAATAACCACCTGTTTTTCCGGGCTCCATCCTGCTAATATACAACAGTATATAGCTTTATGCAAGGTAGGGCCAACCATTTGACTTCAAGGGCAATATGATGAAGGCTTCGGACTGTTGGCTCTTTGGAAGTGGAATTGCTTTTGTTTGCATGGTGCCTTGCAAAAGATGAACTCATCTATCATTGTGGTTCATAGTGTCAGTATGGTTATGTTTAGACCTTCTGTTGGGAGAAGGCGGAAGTTTCCATCCCTTGTCTGCTCTAGAGACAGGCTGAAAAACAATTGGCATACAAAGCTGTCATACTCTGCTCTGTCACGTGGACACCTCACAGTCCTATTCCCAGGTCCCAGTGACTACAGTGCTGAAAATGCACTAGTGACAGTGGTGTGTACTTCACTTTACTGGTAAGCCATTTTTCCCACTAGGTGTAAAAATAAGAGCAGGGAGAAATGTCTGTAACAAAGATGTTACTGCATTAAGATGGATCTGAGAAGTCTAAGCAAGATCTTCTGTCACCAGCTGCTGAATGTGTATCAACTTCAGGTCTGTTTCTGCATCCTGTCTGCACCAGGTTTTTCAAGTGCTCTTGTTTTTGTCTCTGGGAATAGCTATTCCATCTCTGCTTTACTGGTAGCTGTCACAGCCACACAATCCATCATCTTAAGTATTTGTATGATCATGAATTCAATGCCAAATGCTGAAAGCTTGCTACTTCTGGCAATTAACTTGAGATAAATAAAAGTGGTAAGAGGAGGCATTAAGTTACCCACCTGCAGAAGATTGGCTCAGCGCTGAGTGCTCTCAACAGATGAGTGCATCTGAGGAAGTGCTAATCGCAATGTATTCTGTACAGTCTTTTTGTTGATGCAAAAAGGTTTGAGGAAATGGGAAGAAAAGGAAAATGCCCCTGTTGTTTGAGTCACAGTGGGAAATACACAGGAACTGGGCTCTAGAAGAACACTGGTGTCCTGGTTATTCTCAGAATCTGCAGAAAAAGAATATGCTAAGAACAGGGGATCAGGCAGAGGACTGACGCCATGAATAGAAATCTCCATCTGTGCTCTGGCCATGGTCCAGGCTGTATGACATAGCTTACATGACACAGTGCCCATTTGGATTATTTATATAACACCATAGGTGCTATGAGTGTTGTAGGAAGATGAGCTGAGTGACCTGAGAGTCTTGTGTTGAGAGTGAGACAGACACAATCCAATGATTAGTTGTAAGGTGCAAACACGGGAAAGGGCAGCACTGAATCAGATGAGAAACAAAGCTCAGGAAAAGAAGCAAGTGCTGATCAGGGCCATAAAAACAGCAAAAGAAAAGGCAGAGGATTGCTAGGTGGAGACAAAGTGCTGCGAAGTAAGGGAGGCAAGGGTGAGGACTGAGAGTAGGACGGGAAGAACAGTGAGGTTAGGGAGAACTATGTGTCTCTGGGAAGTGAAGTCACGAAGACTGTGAACTTGGAAGAAAACAGGAAACTGGGTTAGAGGGGTGGTGGACTGTAATATACGTGTATAGTATGCAGCTGATTAAGCAGAAAAACTGACTTAGGATACAATATTTTCAGAAGGCATGGTCAAAAAAGAGAGGCAGGATAAAGACAAAAGTGTTGGGAGTAGATTCAACCAGTGCAGTAAATGCCTGGCATGATGAGAGCTACGCAAGCTGGATGGCACTGCTCACTTGGGGCAGGTTGGCTTGGGATGAGTAGAGTTCATGAGGTGGGAGGGAAATGCAATGTGCTAGCATCCCCATGGTGATAGCTAATGGGAGTTGTGAGAAATCCACCCCCACAATGCATCCTTGCACCCTGTGCCCCGAAAAAGACCACTGAGTGCACCTCATGTCCACTAGGCTATGAAGACCTCTTAAAAGTCAGTGGAGAGCAACAACACCTGCTCAGAACCGGATCCAAATTTAGCTGTAATAGAGCTGGATTTAACCCACTAAACCAAATGAATCCCTGAGGGACATTATCACAGTTGTGCAGTTTCCCACCTGCACGCACCCAGTTAAATGCCTCACCCTTAGAAAGGGAAAATGCATGCCATATGATATATAGGGCACAGCAGGGGGGCTAGATGCTGTGATGGGCTGGAGACCATTGCTGTAGTCCTGCATTGTCTCTTCTCCATGCTATGTTGCAGTGATCCTTTTTTTTTTTTTTTTTTTTTTTTTTTTTTTTTTTTTTTTTTTTTTTTGTCTCCATAGAGAAAACCATAAAAAGACTGTTGAGGAACTACTAAAGTTTTTGCCAAAGGTGGAGCAGAACCTTTGGCTATTCAAATGCTGCCCCTTTGGGAGGCAGAAGGCAGAAGTAGAGCCAGGATTGCATGTGGCAGCTCGGGAACATCTGAAGGAGCAGTACAAACGTTCACAAGAGACGCTGAACTGCAGCACAGAATCTGCCCTGTGCAGATCAGGAATGATGACTATACCATGGACCTGGCGTCAGCTGAAGGGCACAGAGTGTTCAAAAGCCTCATTTACCGCACAATTCAGGTCAGAAGAAACCAGGAAGGAAATTGTTACGTGATCATTTCTTTACTGTATTGTTTACAGGATACGTGGGGAAATTTTTGGCTTAATATTTTGGTAGTTCAAAAGGCAGAGCCAGCATAGTTGAGAAAAACTGGCAGCACTGAATGTGGCCATAGCAAAGGCAGATTTCCATGCTGACTGCCACAGAGATTACGTCTTTGTTTATCCCTTCACTGGCAGTTCTGAGGGGCTCCTGCATCAAATCGCTCCAGCTCAGGCCAGCAGAGCTATTCCGGCTGGTTTTACCCGCTTACATAACAAAGGAAAAGGTGAGATGCGACCTTGACCAGCATAACTGAGCTGGGAGCAGCCTCCAGTTCAGAAGCAGCTTTCTTGGCAGAAACACATGGTTACCTGGCTGACCTGGTTTGTTCTTTAAGGCTTCTAATGCCCTGATTTTACACCGTGGTTGTGCTGTGGGCTGCCTACCCAGACATGCCCATGGCCTTTAAGTCTGGATACAGAGGCCATTTTAGCCTGACTGGAGTTTCAAGGAGAAAGACAGCCCAAAATATTGTTTCTCTAATGCATGTATTTATCTGGTGGCAATGGAAAGAGTTACAGAGTGTTGGCCTGATTCAGTGTTCTGTTATAAGGAGCAGAGATTTCTGGTAACCTGTATCACTGTCCTGTTATTATACAATGTACTTTGACAAAAAGTTCAGAACATCTTTTGGACTAGGATTAATGAAAGAAGGGCCAGCATCCTTCAAACACTATCAGATTTAGATTTTCAAAAATGAGGATAAACTATTCCCCCAGTGACATAATCCTATTTGCTTCATTAAAGGCCTACTGCATTGCAAGAAAATGCATTTCAGAGGACAAATTTCTTCAAACAGAAGGAAATGGCTTTAGCCTTTTGTGCATGATAAAAAGGCAAAGAAAAAGGTTATGAAAGCCAAATTATGACACATTTGTTTTGAATCATTTAAATCACTCTAGACATGGGCTGTATTTTTCAGCATTTTAAAAATTATATTTTATGTGCTACAATAGAACTGGAAAGCAGCTGATATAATTAATGCTTTTATTTATGTACAAGGATGGTTTATTAATCACTGTTAGCAGCCCTGTGTTAATGGCTTACACTTCAAAAAAAAATTAGGAGGGATTTTCAGGGTCTCAGAAAAAGCATTTCACGGAATCACGGAATTTTCAGAGTTGGAAGGGAACTCTAGAGATCATCTAGTCCAACTCACCTGCCAAACCAGGATTAGTCATCTTCTGTCATTCATCGCTCTGCC
>VUYV01000953.1:0-54961 GCA_008711295.1 Anarhynchus alexandrinus | reverse complement strand
TATGAGCCTGTGGGTCCCCTGTCTTCAAATTGTCCTGCAGCAACAAGCCCCCAGGCTTTGAAGGTATAAATTCATCTGGACTAACTCCAGTACATTCAACAAGGAGTTAATGCAAGCTTTGGCATCAGCTACAAAATTAACTTGATTAAGTTGCTGTCCGTCAATTAAGCCAATATACTTGACTATAATGCTATTTAATTCAAAGCTGGGAACAGTGCAATAAATCAACGTTTACAGATGTCTCTGGCAAACCTGTGATTGATGAAACGTGGTAATTTTGGAGGTGCATGGAAAATTTCAAATAAAATCATATCCCCCTGTGATTAATATAGCTGTCTGTGTTGGTATTTTCTCCAGAAGGTACCAATCCAAATATGCTTAACATCACATGTTTCCAATGACAGCTTCAGGTACCTGATCCAAGCAGCAAACACTCTCAGGTTTCATTGCCAAACTGGCCCCTCTGGAAAGGTGCTGAGGTCCTGGCTCAGCATCTCCCGGAATGGGCTCTGGTTGCCCCTTTATAGAGAAAGGAGCACCATCCTGCCCTTTTTAATCCCACAGAGCTCTTGCTTGTTGTCTTTCTCCTCATTATCCCTGGATGCAAATGAGGGCAGGAGCGTTCTGTAGGCTGAGCAAGACTCCCAGGGGCCAGGCATGGGTGGAGGAAGCTCTCTGGGGTTTTGGGATGCAGAGAGGTTGGTAGCAAAGGTCCTCCTGATACCAATGCCATTTTGAGCCTGTTTTCCAGCTCAGGGCCAAAATATGCAGGTCTCCCAGGAAAAACTGTCTGCACTGCCTTGAGTAGCTCCAAGAAGTGGGTGATTTTGGGAGGGCTGGTAGGTGGTCTTCTCCATCTTATTGAACCTTCGTTGGGATTTTCTTATGATAATACAGGTTGTGGTTACCCTGGGAAGATGTTGAACGATTTCCACCAGTTCTGAGGTCAGAGCCAAGGACTGGCATTGCCTTTCCTCCAAGTCTTCTGGGGGAACAGGGATGTCAAGGTCAAAGCTAGGGAAAAGGGGTAGATCCAAAATAGAAGTGGCAGCTGGGAAAAGAGCTTATGGTGATCTGCTGTTAGCAGCTGAGCTGCCTCCAAGACACCCCTGACATCTCAGCTGAAAAGCACTTACGGAGGACTGAGAAGGGAAAGGAGATATCAACAGAGAGCTTCAGGAAGGAAAATTGAAATAATTGTCTCCCATTTTTGTCAAGGGAAAGGGCTTTATATTTCCAGCTGGGTACAAGTAAAAGCAAAAAAGAGCCAGTCATTATTTTTCTGCAGTAAACAGAACTGTTAAGTCATGAAGAGCTCAGTGTCAGGAGGTACAAAGAAAGATGAAGAAACCAAAAGCCTTGGGTAACAAAGACCCTTGGACTGCCACCCATCCATAGCCGGCAAACGATCCTCTGTCCTGCTGTGTGGCCAAAGGGGATTGATCAGGGGCACAGCAATGAAGGAGAGCATGAAACCTGCATCTTTCCAAGCCCTTTGGGGAGCCTGCTTATGGAAATGGGGTAAAAGTCAGGTAAATTGAAGAGGTTGAGCTAAAAACAGGCTTTCCGTTTGCAGCAGAAGCATGAGAAACCCACCTAGCGCATCTCCCCAGCAAACTGGAACAAATGCTGCAGCCCAGTTGGGTGTGAGTTGGGTCTCCAGACCTGCAGCTGAAAGTCAAGGCAGTGGCTGGGAAAAGTCCAAAGCAGCAGTGACACAAAATGAAAAAAATGTGAAGAGGTTGAGCCCAGTCCTGGTGAGCGAGACACAAAAAGCTCTCCTCCAGTAGTCAGCACGGTCTACTTTTTAGCAGCCCTACAGTAATAACTCAGTGTCTATCTGCAAGGGAGAGAAACACCGAGGAAAATATAAATTTTGAACATCCCTTGTAGAGCCGTCATTAATTTAAGCATCCCTAAAAGTCATCAGATTTCAGTCCATGAAATATATTTATTAGAGGCCTAAGGAAAATTAAATTCAATTGAGACTGAACACCGTATAGGGAAATATGCCTTGATGTTCGTTAAACAAATTTCCCTGTACACCTGTCCCTTCCCTGCCAGCTGTCATCAGATAGCTCTGGCTTCTACAGAAAAAAATGCTCAAATTGTTGGTTCTTCGCACAAGATACTTTTCATGCTCGGGGCCGCTGGAAACTGAGCAAGAGGGGAATGTTGGAAAGCTGAATGTGCGGAGCATCCCGAGCTCTCTCTGTGCAAGACTGGAAGACTTGGTTGTTTTAGGGCTGTCAAAGCATGGGTGGCCAGGTGGCCCCATGTCTGCATGAGTGTCTCACATTGGCTCTGGAGACCCTGATGCAAGAAGCCCAGGATGATTGGTGGGGTGGCAGAGCTGCCACATTCCCCAGTTTCAGTTGTGTGTGGCTTAGGTGTCCGTGTCTACCTCCAGGCATACGAAACCCCAGGCATCCCATTGCTTCCAGCAGGTCCTACAGACCTGCGTGCCTTGATGGATCTGTTTGTGCTTCAAATGAGAAACTTCCCCTGGGTAAGAACAGCAAAATGGGGAATTAGGAGGAAATTAAAGAGAACAAAGCAGCCTGTTGCTCTGGGAAGCCCATGATTACCCACTTCATTTGGCCTAAGCAATATTCCTTAGCTGTAATATCTTGGGGATTCACCTGACTTAGAGGTGTTTAGCTCCTGGCTGGTTCATTGCGTGGTGTGGGATGACCTTCTTGCCCTTCTTCTCCCTCAGCATGCAGGACGGCGGAGGTGGCCGATATTTTGTTCCTCGTGGGGCAGTCACAGGGCACAGGGAGGGAGAACTCTCGGCTGGTCAAGGACTTCATCAGCAGCATGGCCCGTTCCTTTGAGAACGTGGTGATGGGCAAAGGAGGCATCCGGCTCGCAGTAGCACTCTACGGGGAGAAACCAAGGTGGGTCAGTCCATCCTCTACCACCAGCACCTGGGTTTCTATAGCCCTATGGCTCTAAATGGGCAACCATGTCCCCATGGTTAAAGAGCTCTTGCTGCTCTGCTGGACCATTACAAGAGTAGAGCAAGAGTTCAACCGCCAGCAGTGTCACCAGAGTCTAGAGGTGCTTGGCCATGGGGAACTCTTTCAGGGCAGGGAGGCTGATGTTTAATGCAGCCACAAGAAATTCCTCGCCATCAAATTTTAGATAGTGTTTCATGGTAACAGGGCTCCGTGGGGCTCATACTCTGGACTCCCTTGACCAATGTGAAGAGGACTCCTTGCCTACATATAAGCCTAGTGTGACCACCTAAATGTCAACATTATTGCTCGTCATTACTATTATCGATGCTTCCTTGCTATACCAACAGTGTTTTCTTCCTCCTTATTCACCCGTATTCCCCTGTTTCTCATTCCCAGGATGAGTATTGAGCTCACAGATTATGTGACCATCGAAGAAATCCTGGTGGCAATTCAGGATCTCTCCCTCAAAGGCGGCAACTTAAAAACAGGGTCAGCCCTGGCGTTTGCGGCTCACGCCGTGTCTCGCCTGGACATGCTGCGAGAGGATGCAGCAAAGGTAAGTGACCTCCTGTGGTGACTTCCCTGGTGTCATCCTCAGTAGGGATCAGCCCTCTAACTTCTTCACCTGAAGGCATGAGTGAGCCATTTGGTTTTTATTTATCCCATCTGATTTTTAGCTTGGAGTTGAGGTACCACATTTAGGAGCTCATTCAGCTTCAGGTCATTTTATTGGTGATAGAGGGAGGCAAGGAACCTCCAGATTTCAAAGGACTGACTCACTTTTTTAAAATGCTCATGTTTCCCTACAGATTGCAGAGGTACCCAGCGTTCTAATCTTAAATGCCTCCAGCTGAGTACCCAAATTTGGGGCGCTTACTGCATAAGCTAACTGAGCAGGCTCAGGGCATGATAATGACAAGGCGAGAAGTTGTGGCGTTGGCGCACGTAGCTGTTGCTAATAGTCTGCGCCCATCCACTCTCGTTACAGAGAGTGGCAGCACAGTTAGCATCTTGCTCGAAAAGCAGACGTGTTGCTGTCTTTACCTATCAGACATCAGTTCTGGGTCATAAGTTTCTTCAGATATTTTTTTTTTATTATTTTGTTCATAATTTCTAAGGGGTTCTGAGGATGCTAAAGAGAAGGTGCTGCGTTCTGGGTTGCTCTGCAGGCTGCATGAAGCAGTTCACTCCACTCTGCTCTGATGGCAGACAGTCTTGAAATCAAGAAGAGGGCAGCCCCGTGGGGAGTGGATACACCCCATGCATCGAGTCTGAAACGATCACAGCCAGCTTTCGCCTCCCGTGGGCCTCCCACATTTGCAGCTCAGTGCTGCACCTTCTCTTTCGCTTTGAGATCCTGCATGCCAAACACGGTCTGTGTGATCCGTGCTATCAGCGTGGTCAATGAGACCTGTTTTGGGTCACAGAGCAGGAGGGAGAACATGATGATACAGGTGGGATGTGTTAACCACCCCAACTGCCTGCTTAAAGGTGTTGCAGCAGGGTATATCTTCATTATATCATCCCCTGCACCAGCCACGTCTCCTGCTGTGTGATCTGACATGGGGCTGCCCAAAAAGCTTGCAAGGTCTGGGGCTGCTGAGTTGGCTGTCATTGAAACCCAGGCTGCGGCTGAGAGACTTTCTTACCACCTGATAGCACCATCCAGGTGCCAGTGGCCAAGTGTGTTGTCCAGGGTGCAGCTGAGTCCTCCTTTAAGAGCTGCTCTTGTGGACTTGTAGGGGTGAATCCTCTCTCTGTGCTGGCATTAATCTCCTTCTCGACCCAGAGTTACTGCCCCAAGCAGAGGTGAGACACAGTTGGGCAGGAGGAGACATGCAGAGAAGATGCTGACATGAGCATCAGCTTTTATACTCTGCTGCCTTCTCAGCTCATGCTCGTGAAAGCTGATTTCATGCGAGTTACCCCAGAAGTTATCAAAGGATTTATTTTCAAGTGCCCATCCCTTCAGAGAGATGGACTTCATCCAAGGTCTGACTTGTCAGTGTGAAAATCCTGCAGCTGTCTCTGTGACCTCCTCATGTTGTGCTCTTCCGTTCTCTGGCTCTTACGCCAATTTTTGTAGGTGGTTGTTTTGATCACGGATGGGAAGTCCGGCGACTCAGTTGAAGATGCAGCCCGGGTCCTGCAGGATGAGGGGGTGACGGTGTTTGCTGTAGGTACGTATGGACATGCTACGTTACATGGAGCATCACCACCAAATACTGTGTGTGCACCAACATTCAATCTACGCACTGGGGAAGGTTCCTGATGCACAACATCCCCCTCCTCTAAAAACTGCACCCGTCCCGAGGCTCAACCACTAGCAACAACTGCAAGTACAGGAAAATCACATCTGTGCTGTGCTTGGGTATTTTTTGTGGTTGTCGATAGCTGATTTATTCAGTGGAAATCTGCGGTTTTGCATCTGTCAAAACTACTTGCGAATGCAGAAGGAGTTCAATAAATAGTTCCATAAAAGTCAAAATGTTTTGATGTGACATTTTCAAAAATGAAATGTTTTTACTTTTGAACCTTTCTCTTAATGGGGTTCAGAGACCGACTTCAGCTACGTTAAACATGTCCATCAGAATAATTCCACAGGCAAGGAAAAGTTTTAGCACCTCCCTGCCCCCAAGAGCTAAAGACAGCCATTTCTTACAAGTCCTTTGTTCACCAAACATTTGGGGGGAGAAGAAGGGGATGATGGTGGTGTTTCATTATAGAGATCAACCACGTCGATTTGGGCAAATGTGAGGTGAAAATTAGGGAGAGTTTGTTTGTTGGGCTTTTTTTCCTGCCTTTTTTTAATTCACCCACAGGAAAACCCTGCCATTTTCACACAGCCTCCCAAAGTCCCATTGTCTGCTCATCCATCAGAAGGGCAGAAGTGTCTCTGTATCCCATGGGAAGGATGAGGCCAGATCCTGCCCTGCTCCTTTTCACTCTCCACCCCAAGAGAGCTTTTCACCTCGGCCCATTAGCAGCTGAATCCCCCGGGTCAATCTCTAACATGCCTCTGGAAAAAACCTTCACCTCTTTTCTTTGATGGCTTCATCTGCTTCACCACTGCCTGTCCAACATGAGTCTCCATTCCCTGTTTCATCCTTCACCATGGGCAGCATGACTGCAAAGCTGGTGTGAAACTCGGAGGCCAGCACATTGATCCAGCTTGCTTTGGACAGCCCTTGCCAATCCCTGGCCTGCCTCAGGGATGGTGTTTGATGTCCTCCTTTCCTCTTCTTTTCTTCTTCTAGGGATTAAGGGTGCTAACAGGAATGAACTGAACAAAATAGCTTCAGAGCCCACTGCAGAGCATGTGCTTTACATTGAAGATTTCCACCTGCTCCACAACGTGGCCCCCAAACTCTCTCGAAGGCTCTGTTTCACTGCCTCAGAGCCGCCACGACCCATCAAACAGACTGTACAAGGTGCGTCAGGGCTCTCCCTTTATCCCGCTTTCCACCTGCTCGAACCGGCCCCCTCCCAGTCCCTGGATGTGCCAGCCACACCACGGAGGTGGACCTCCCGCATCCCTTCTGTTCATCACGAGGGAGCTTTTAGGGGTTGGATGACCCTAGAGGAGCAGCCAGCTCATGGAGCATCTGTTGCTTGGGGGCAGTGGTCCTCTGTATTTCACTTGTGTCTGCACCTCCGTGGTTTGGCTGGTGATACCAGATCCTGAAAGTCTTGCTGCTGATTCAAACAGAAGGAGCAGCAGTGGGCTGTGGCAGCAATTCTGCCCCTTGGGTGCTTTCACGATGGACCTCTCATGGTGAACTCTGGCAGCAGAGCTCGGGGTCTCAAGAACTTAATTCCTTGCAGAAGATGCTAAAAGCAGCCAAAGAGATTTCCAAAGACATCTAGATCTCTCCCCAAACAGATACTGACGTTGCAGCAAATCCAGAGGTGGTACCAATGAATTCCTGGCCCCCTCTTGGCACGCAAACTCATCAGAAGATGAGTTGAAAGCTTGGGGCGGAGTTTGAGGGAACTTCACCCAAGCCATTAGAGGGTCTTTTTTTCCTTTCTCTGTGGTTCTGTAACACTTCAGAGCTGCCTGTGAGGTTTCACGGAGAGTTCAAGCTTTCTGGCCAAATATTCTCTGGTGGCAGTGAGGGGAAGGGCAGGAAGGAGCTGATGCCCTGTGCATTAAGCAGGTGTTCACAGGCAAAATGTAGCCAGAATTGAATTGCATTGAATATGTTGACTCCATCAATGAACAACCTGCGCATAACCAGCACTGGTGCCATCACGGTCCAAACCAAAGGCCTTTCCTTTCTTTTTTTTTTGCAGCTGAGAAGATCATCGGCCCCCGGGATTTGTATGTCAGTGAGCACAGCCACAGCTCGCTGCGGCTCACGTGGATGCCAGCTACGGGGAAGGTGACGGGGTACCGTGTCCATCTGCATCCCTTGCTGCCTTCAGGGCAGCCCGTTTCAGAGGACCAGCGGCAGGTAGAGTTGCATTACCATTTTGCAGAGCACCAGTTGCTGGTCCTGGTGTAGGGGTTAGCCTTCTGCTGAGGCTGCTGATGGCATAGCCCAGGTAAGAGGTGGCACCATGTCCCTCAGCCACCCCAGTCATGGCCCAGTGCATTGGCGTAAGTTCCTGAAGCCGCTTGCTTGAAGTGAAGATCTATAGATAGACCATCAGATTTGCAGGTGTGTTGATTGCTGATGCTAATTTTAGCATTGCTGTTGTGGTGAGATGGAGTTTCTGGGAGTGACGGGTGGGGGGAAGGTAGGGTGGAAGAAGGATGTGGCACAAACTCCATTGGGATCGATTGGGATCAATAAGAACAGGTCAATGGGAAGCACTTTTTCTCCCCTTACCTCTATGATTCCACCTTTCAAATAAGCCCATCCAGCTTCCCTAGCAGCATCCCCTGTTCCTCTTGCTGCCAAGATTGTTCATCTTGGTAAGATCTCTGTGTGTTTTGGTTTTGCATTTGCCATGTCCTTGGCGTGAGGGATGCTGCCACGTGCGCCAGCTCACTCCAGTTCAGCTCGGTCACTGCACGAAGTCTGAGAGAAGGATTGAAGGATGTGCCTAAAAGCTTTGATTTCTAATAATAGAACAAAGCTATGAAAGCATAAATTATTAAGGTTAAGATTATTAATTGTATTAATTATTAAGATTGTATTTAACAAGAATGATCATCCTTGGCTGCTTCAGAATCTCATAATAACACAGTGAAACACAGAAGTTGTCTCCACCTCTCTTGCCCTCAGGTTGCATTGAAATCTCCCTCCATGGGCTTAAAAGAAACTTGCTTTGTCAAAGATGGTCGTTTTTCCTCCATTTTTTTTAAGGGGATTGAGGACCATCCTCACCCTTATGCACACTTTTGTTTTCATGGAGTTTTTTCTGGACTAACTTGTGAAACCCACCCTTGGCACTGTCCGGTGTCAGTGCTATGTCCAGTGTGAAGCCAGACATCATTTGAGGATCGCAGTGTTCTGAGTTAGTGTGTTTTAAGAGGCTTCTGCTCATGGAAGTCACCTTGCATCAAATGTGAAGCCTCGTGCTCCCACCCTGTTTCAAACACGGGGGTCTTCTACTGCCATGGAGGTGTAATGATGTCCTTTTTCCCCCTTTGTGACAGATTGTGGTGGATGGTGACAAAAGTACCGTGCTGGTGACTGATCTGAAACCCAACACCAAGTATGTCTTCACAGTGAGGGCCATCTATGCAGATGCCCTTGGGGAGTCAGCAGCTGTCAAGGGGAAAACAAGTGAGTGTCTCTTCTGCAGTCATCCCTGTGTGTTCCTTGTCTGTGTGGGCACAGGAAAAAACCCACCCCAAAACCGTACGCGTGAGGAGTGAGAGATGGAGAGGTAGGAATGGGTAGGAGGAACATCTGTGCAAATGTCCATGGTGTGGGGTGCAGGGTCGTGAGTGGGGGCAGAGTAACCCATGTGGTTAACCCACTTGAAAGCAGAGGGTGCAGCCTGCTGGATAACTCTCGTCATCTGATTTAATAACCAGCAGGATTTAACGAATCCAGGCCGGGATTCAGTTAATGTAACACTTGTGTACCTGGGACGAGAAAGCTTTTGGAGACCATGGGCTGAGAAACACAGACATGAGTTTTGTGGAGAGATGTATATTCTAAACACCTTGTTTCAGAAATGGGTGGTCCAAAAGGTTTGGGTTGGCACTATGCATGTACTTAGGGCTTCCTTTCATTCAAGGTGAACACCGAGGTGGTGTGATCATGGCCTTTAGGAAATACCCCTTGTGGAGACCTCTGGTCCCATGAAATTATCTCAGCTTCCTCTGGATTGCAATCTGCCATGCCAAATTCTTCTGCTGTCACATGGCTGGTGGTAATGACAAGGTTCTTGGAAACGAAGGAGCAAATTCACTCTTGGCCAAATCCAGGGATGCAAGAGACTGGGTCAGATGTGGTGGATGGAGCAGGTTTTGTCCCAGAATTCTCTGCACTACTTCAAGGGGTTTCAAGGGGTGCACTAATTCTGCTTCCCTCCCTGTTTTGCATGAAGTGCCAAATCTGCTTTGCCCAAGGCTTTTTGAAAAGAATTCTTCCTTGCTTCCTTGTCTTTTGTTTCTTCCCTCACCCCCTGCAATGTCTTAAATTGTTTGTCTTTTTGAGGGAAGATCTCCAACAGGATGAATAAATAAAGCGCCTCAATGAGGTTGATTCGTATGTACTTGCCAGGAACAAGATGGAATGTCTTTATGGGTGGAAATAAAGTCATTTGATCTCTCCTCTTATTATCCCCACCATGAAGCCAGAGGCTGAAGATATAAATCTGTCTGCCATGGCTGGCTGGATCAAAATGGGCTCCTCTTTGTAAGCGTTGCATCCATAGGCGCAAGTAGCATTTGATTCATGTGTCCTTGCTCAGTCTGCATGAAACCACTGTGGAGTTTTCTCTGCTGAGGAGGAAATGCCTTGTGGGTAGTTATTTCACAGTTCCCAACACCATTCAAAGAGGAAGCCCACAAGCACTCCGCCTTGGGGGGTTTCAGCTCGCTTTTCAAGCAGACAAGGGTTTGGTAGAGAGGTGGTGGTTTCTTTTGAGGATTCAGCTGAGAGAATAGGGAGAACTGGTGCTGCTTTGGCGTTGCACCTTTGTGTCTCTTTGTTCTTGAAGACAAAAGATTTTCCAAGGGTCTTTGCTGTGGCACTTTATTACAGCACTGTCACATCAATTTCTGCAATGTTTTTGTACCCCAAAGCACCTGTGCCTCCGGTCACTAATTTCCGTGTGATAGAAGAAGGACTTTTTAGCTTGAAGGTGGCTTGGACACCTCCGCTGGGCAAGCTGGAGGGCTACAAGATCTACATCCCCAGAGGTAAGTTCAGATTTTATCAATTTTTCTTGGAGTTTGCATTAAAAGGAGCAGTGACCTGAGGACAGGAAAGGTGCCATTTTGTCCAAGGAACAAAGCACCACAGAGCTCCTGGCATTACTCTGGAAGGAGACCAGGTTAGCCTCTTCCAGACAGTTTGTTTCCTCCAGGATGGAGGAGGAGAGTCCTTTGAAGGACTTTGTTTTGAAGAACAAGATGAGGATGGTGCTGTGGAGTCCTTGTACCCATTTGCACTGTCATGTCCAGACCTACCATGGATGTTTTTTGTACTTAAGTTCCTGCTTTGCTGTGGATGGGGGGTGAGTTCAAGCCTTCGGTATGGCTCCCACTCAACTCTGTGTGATCTGGAGGGCTGGGACAGCACAGACATGTCAAGCCTTAGCTACAGACATAACTCTCAGCAACATCACATGGGTTAGGAGGACTTCAACAATGCACTTGAACCAGCTCCTGCACATGCTCTTCACCATGTTGTGAAGACATCACCATGGGATGTAGACAGGCAGTGGGAAGGCTTCACCATCACTCTTCTCATTGATTTTGCAGCCAACAGACCAGGAATGACCTATGAGCAGGTTCTGCGGGGCGATGTCTCTTCCCACGTGCTGGATAACTTGCAGGAGGATAGAGAATACAGCATCAGCATCTACGCGGTGTACCCCCAGGGACCGAGCCAGCCTGTGGCTGCTGCGGGAAGAACATGTAAGAGGTTTGACTCTGTGACTGGTCCCTTCTTGCCCTGGGCTCTGTCTTCACACCCTTTGCTGTTGATAAGCACCTCACAGTTGGTGGGGGCTGCAGCGTTATGGTTTGAGGGACTAACAACAATTTTGTATCATTTAGACAATTATTCTCTCACCCGATGACCCCCACCCGGGAAGGGGAATTGGGAAAAAACCAAGGAAACCCCAGAGTTGAAATATAAACAGATTTAAGAGAATAAGACTAGATAATTAACATTAATAGCACTAAAGAACCACTATTGATCCCAATACCAATATAAAATATACAAGGACCTGCTGGAGCGTGTCAAGAGGAGAGCCACGAGGATGATCCGAGGGCTGGAGCACCTCTCCTATGAGGAGAGGCTGAAAGAGTTGGGGCTGTTCAGCCTGGAGAAGAGAAGGCTCCGGGGAGAGCTTATTGTGGCCTTCCAGTACCTAAAGGGGGCCTACAAGAGAGCTGGGGAAGGACTTTTTACTAGGGCACGTAGTGATAGGACGAGGGGGAATGGCTTCAAACTGGAAGAGGGCAGGTTTAGATTAAACACTAGGAAGAATTTTTTCACTGTAAGGGTGGTGAGGCACTGGAACAGGTTGCCCAGAGAGGTTGTTGAGTCCCCATCCCTGGAGGTGTTCAAGGCCAGGCTGGACGTGGCCTTGGGCAACCTGGTGTAGTGGGAGGTGTCCCTGCCCATGGCAGGGGGGTTGGAACTCGATGATCTTCAAGGTCCTTTCCAACCTAAACCATTCTAAGATTCTATGATTCTATACTCAGCCCATTCTATCAGTAGAAGCTGTGTGCTCCCAGCAGGGGACAGAAAATCATAGAATCATAGAATCATAGAATGGTTTAGGTTGGAAAGGACCTTGAAGATCATCGAGTTCCAACCCCCCTGGGGGTTGAAATGTGGGACACTGTGAGCGCTGCGGCTTCAGGAGGAAGGGAAGGGCTCAGGGCTGCGGTAGTGGGGCAAGGAGTTCTCAGGATCACAGTCATCAAGGGAGAGAGGGAACTCCTCAGCAAACTTTCTAATTTATATTGACTATGACGTTCATGGTGTGAAATAATCCTGTTGGCCAGTTTGGGTCAAGTGCCCAGGTCTTGCTTCTCCTCATCCCTGCTCCCGGTGAGCTCAAAAACACTGAGACCTTGAAACCTGCATCCCATAGCTGGCTATAAAGTAAATATTTTCACAAATTCAGACACTGGAGTCTTCTAAAAGTACAGTTTTCCCAAACATTAGAAGAGACCTTACAACAAGGTAAGCAAGTAAAATTACTGAAAGAGAAATCAATCCTGTGTCACTCAAACCAGGACGTGCAGCTACATGTGCATCAAAGGGCCAAGGTTCAACAGGTCCTTCCGAACTCCAACCTCGAGCCCTGCTCTTCCCCCATCACATGCACGGACATGGACACCCTCGAATTCCATCACACTGCTTGGGAGGAAGGGTGGGGGATCTGCCAGAGCCTCGCTTGCCCTCCTGTTCCGCACCCCCACTGCATAAAGCAAGAGAGGTAGTGCATTAGAGGCATTGGTCCTGGAAAACAGTGGTCACAGGTATGGTTGTTTTCACCACAGCTTTTATGAGATGCCTTCAGCCTGTCAGGAAGGGCAGGAGCTCTTGTAAATCCCTCTCCTGCTGGCGGGCAGGTTGGAGGAACAGAGGTGCAGGGAGGGCAGCCAGCAATGTTCTCCACTGGCAAGTAGGTGTTCTGAAAGGTTTGTCCCCTGTCCTCCTTCCAGTGAAGCTCCTGCCTGTGAAAAGCATCTGGCTGCAGAACGAGACCACCGACACGCTCCAGGCAAGGTGGAGCCCCGTCCGGGGAGCAACGGGGTACAGACTCACCTGGACATCAGCAGGTAGAGACTCGGGAATGGGGTGCATGCAACCAGCAGGGACATGGAGAGAGAGGAGCTGTGAGGTCCTCAAGGCATTGGGTGCACTGACACCTTCTGTGCCCAGACATGCAACAAGAAGCTGGAGGAAAACAGGTTTTTTGGGTCTGTGAATGGTGGAGTTTTCTGCGTGTGGTGCTAAATCGGCAGATTGCGACAGAGAGTTATACCATGGGTGTTGATGGTAAACTCCACCATGGATGCAGAAATACCTGCAGGCTAATGGGTATCCAGCCTTGTTAACGTGGGATTAGTGCCAGATTTACTGGACCTGAGTAGCAACTGGAAAGGATTAATAGCTGGAGAGAAGCTGGTAAAGTACTCCATCCAGAGTTGTACGTCCCGTAGCCCCAGAGCATCGGGGGTTACCCCCTTTTTGGGGCGACAGGTACCACATTACAGACTGGAAGCGCCTGAGCTTGTTGCTTTTCTCTCTGCAGCGCTAAGATCTGGCTTCGTCCCCCAGCATCCCATAATGCATCCTCATTCTCAGACAAACTTTGGTGTCTGAAGACAGATTTGCGTTTGCAGCTGGAGCTTCTCCCCCTGCCCCGAACCCAAACATATTTTCATTGCCGGTGTGGGGGAGCAGAAGTTAGAAAATCAGGTTTGATGGCATATTTTGGCCTTGGGAGATGGATGTTTCTGTGGTTCAAAGACAAGATGGGATGTCAGGACACCTGGGCTCCATCACAGGCTTTGAATAAATAGCACACTCTCCTCTGGCTCAGTTCCCCTGGTTATGAAGTAAGGAGACATCTCCCACCAGGGGAGGGCGGGGGGGGGAGGGGTTAGTTGGAGAACAGCTCTGAAGGTCATCAGGAGGGAAAATTCTTCACAGGGAAGATATAAAATTGTTTTTATTGCTTTGTAATGAATGGTTCTCTGGGAAAAGAAATCGCAGCACCCCCCAAAAACTCAGCTGTTTACCCAGTCCTTGCTCGATACCCCAGCTAGAAATGGAGCATGCACGTCCTCAGCCTGCCACATCTTTGGAGGGGGGGACACCCCGTCTTGAGGGGACAGTGCGTGACAGCCTCCCACGAAGCAGCAAGGGTGCACCACCTCCGCTGCTCTTTCCGAGCAGCTCTTTCACCCGATACTGGTTCACCCCAACTCCAAGGGTGGCAAAAATCCCTAGGGGCAGCCCACCCTCACTGCTGGGCCCTGCAGGGTCCTCCTCCTGCGCTCCATCCTGTCCCAGGGCCACGTCTTACGGGTGCAGTGGCGTTGGGATGGAGATACCTTCTGCCCATCCCCGTGCAGCCATCCCAGGCACTGGAAAGGTTTGATTTTTCTTCTCTGACTTCTAAGACAGAGAATAGATAAACACAAACGAGCGGCTGATGTGGAGAGAAGGTCCATGGCGTGGGGTGGGAGAAGGGGGATGGGGCTCAGGGTGCTGGTGGAGCAGAAGATAGGGACATGGCACCCTCCAGTGACCAAACTGCAAACGACAGCTTTTCCCCCGAAAACCTCAACATACTGCTGCCTGCACCTCTCTGCCCCTCTGAAACGGGGTGTGACCCCCAGGGATTAGGTTTTAACTCTTCTCCTGCCGTGCCGAGAGGTTTAGCCGAGCAGTTGCTAGTCCACAGCAAGGATACAGAAATGAGAAAACGTCTTTTGTGGCATCAGTTGGGCTCCAGTGTCCTGCAGGGGAGGCAAGATGATTCCAGGATGGGGTCACCCAGGGCTGGGCAGAGCGTGGACCCTCTTACAGGACTGCTCGCAGACCCATACGTGGCCATTTGTGTGTTGCTACCTGATTTATTTTCTTTGGCCCACAAAGCCCTGAGTTGCCTTGATCTACTGGTGATCACTGAGGTCTGCCCGAGCGGCTGTGGGTTATTTCTACCTGCATATACATTAGCTCCTCAGCCAAGATTTGTTGCACAAAGCCCTCTCCCTACCATCTTTGGCTTGAGGACCTTGCCGGCATGTGTACAAGCCAGAAGGATGAAATGCTGTTCAATCTTGCACAACTGTGTCGTTCTCAAGCGGTTGTTCGCATGATTGCCCGCCACCCTCCCAGGCAAGGAGACCCGAGGAGGGTGGTCCTCCTTGGTCTGACCCAATGGAGCCCAGACATCATTTCCCTTTGCAGAGGGCAGCATCCAAGACGTGAACCTCGGCAACACCTACAGCTACTACATGATCCAGGGACTGCAGCCTGGCACAGAGTACACCGTCACCATCAACCCCATCTTTGGGGACATCGAGGGGCCGGTGGTGAGCAGTAAAGCAACGACGGGTGAGTGCCCTGCAGCAGGGGTGGGAGCCAGCCCACGCAGACACAGATGGGGGTCAGGCTGTGCTGGCAGCACAGAGCTGGTGTCATTTGTAGTCACCATCCTGCCTCTCATCTGGTGCAGAAAGCAGTCTGGGTCATTACAGTTTTGGGGGGGCCACTTAGAAACTTTTGGGACCTTGGTCAACTTTGTTGTCTTGCAGTGGCATCGAGCACCGTTCAGATGCTGAAAGTGAGCGAGATATCCATAAACAGCGCTCTGGTCTCCTGGGACTCAGTTGCTGGGGCCACTGGGTACCGAGTGGCTTGGGGTCCTACACCAGGTAAGATCCAGCCTGCATCATCTCCACCTCCTTCTGTAGCACTGGAGATAAGGCATGGGGAACCTCAGGGATGGTGGGCATTGGGGCAGGTCCAGCTAATTAAATGGTCTGAGCAGTTCAGGGCATGAACTGAAACCAGAAATTATTCCTGGACCTGATCTGCAGTGCCAACAGACAGGGTCCCTGCAGCAACTACGTTCAGCCTGACCCCAGCCCAAAACATATCCCAGTGGGTGCAAGAGTCTTGCACCACCTTGCCTGGTCATCCAGCCCAGGGGCTTTGCAACTCCCTGGAGATGCTGGGGAGGGGCAGAGCACATGTTGGAACTGCCCCTGGACAGCACCACGTTACTGTGGGCCCTGGATGTGAGAGCTGGTTTTGTTCCTTCAGTTCTTCTCAGCTGGTTTGGGTCCTTTAGTCATTCAAATTCCCAAATAAGTAACCATAGGAAAACTCTCTCTTGTCCCAGTGCCCACATGGGTGTCTTACAACAGAGGTTCAACTGGATCGGAGATGGACTGCTGGGGAAAACTGACTTTCCCAGTATGCAACAGAGCTGCTCTCCAGACTCTTCAGTTTTTATCCTCTTCTATTTTGTTTTCTCCATTCCAAAGAGTTCTTTGGCAAAGACCGTCCTCGCCAGCTGGCCCTCAACAGGTCAATCACAGCCTACCAGCTCCGCAACCTGGCCCATGACACCGAATATGTGATTTCTCTCTATGTGCTCTTTGGCTCGGTGGAGGGACCAGGGATCACAACCTCAGCCAGGACATGTGAGTACAGGCAGGACGTTCAAGTAGCTACCACACCACGCAACCCTTGTGTGGCTGATTCAACCTTGTCTATCCCTATGATGCCCTTACACCGTGCCTCATGCACCCCACTTCACCGGGGGTTGGTGTTAGGGGCACCGTGGTAGTGGTCCTTTTCCCTGTTGACCTGCTGTGCCTGGTAGTTGAGACCATGAGTCCCAAAGTCTCTGGGTTTTCTGCCTGGGGGTCTTCAGATGCAAACTGGAGCCAATGTGCTCTGCAGCGGACCTGTTCATGTGCCATGGGCTTGGGCAGAGCTTCAGATATGAGCTGCCCAATCTGTGCACACTGAGCTTCCAGGCACCCCAAAATCCAGACCAATGACCAAAGTCTTCAACTCTGTCAAAGAGTCCAGCTGGAAAAGAGATGAGACCTGGGTAAATTCTGCTGTAGGGAGCCACAGGGAGATAAAGGGAGAGGAACATCTTAATGTGGTCCTTTCTGTCTGATGACATAGGCTGTCCTCTGCGTCAAAGAAGGGGGGACTCCAAAGGGCTGTGCTGGAAGATCAGGTTGCTGGACAAGAGGCAGCAGATGCAAACTCTTTATGTAAAATGGGGAAAGATGGTGGTCTAGTTGGTGGCCAGATCTTGTCCTCCTATGACAAACTTCAAGGTTGCTGCATCTTGAGGGGAGAAAGGCAGCAATGCTGAGCATGCTGATCAGAAAGCAGAGGCGAGATTTGTACAGTAACAGGTATATCCTCAGAGAGGTTTAAAAGTGGCAGAAGGTGACTAGCAACCCTGGAATACAGTATGGAGATAATGGGCTGACCCTTGTGAAGAGTGGGCACAGGCAAACACTGATCAGCACCCATGGGAGGTCTGCGTTGATGTTTCACCCCGTGGGAAGCGTGGGAGCACTGGGATCTGGATTTCACAATGCTCTGGATCCCTGTAGTGCCTGTCCTGGGCTTGCAGAGATGCTCCCACCTGGATCTAGGACAGAATACGCTCCTCGGTGCTAAGGGAGGTAGGATGTACACATGTGGCCCAGTCCTCAAGCAGTGCAAACCGGTGTCTCACAAGGTGAGGATGATCAGACACTGAGGATAAGCAGAGATACAACTTTTAACTCTTTTATATAATTTTGGCCTTATTATACTGACAGCAAGGAGCCCTGTTGGACAGTGGTCTAATGCTGTCTTCATCTTGCAGCTCCTCTTGGCTACGTCTCCAATTTCAAGGTGATGTCCTACACCAGCACAAGCCTGTCTCTGGTGTGGAGCGCCACCGCAGCTGCCACCAAATTCAAAGTCACCTGGAGCCCTGTGGGAGCAGGCAAAGGTGAGGAGAGAAAGGGTGCACATACTTATTCCCGGCACAGACCCATGCCCACGGCTATGGGAGCCATCTTTCCAAACTTCTGATCTACTGCCTGGGGTAGGAAAGAGATCTATTGAGAAACATGGTCCTCCGCCTGCATCTGTTGGTGATGGCTCCTTCCCTGTTGGTATTTGTGCACTTCTGTTTATGAAGATAATCCCCAAAGCTCTGAAACAGCAGTACAGCAAGGAATGGCTATTTCCTTTGGAGGGGATGCCACCAGCCTCACTGGTGAGTTACGGGCTTTTAAGTATCCTTTTTTTTTACAGAAAAACAGGTTGCCAAGACTCAGTACCTGGGCAGTAGGGTGTTGGCTTACCGGATTGACCACTTACTGCCCAACACCCTGTATAAAGTCAGTGTTCGGGCTGTCTTCAGCAAAGCAGAGGGGCCAGAGGTGACCCTGACTCACCTCACAGGTATGTCCTGGTGGAACAACCCTCTCTATGTTGGGAAGCAAAGGTTGTGTGGTCCTGTGGCATTGCACGTTGATGATGGAGTGACATGAGTAGCCCCCATAGCTGGTAGCAATAATCCATGGCTGTTCCCATGGGTAGGAGGGAACGTGTCCTACTGGTGCGTTAAACAGGCTTGGCATAGGTAGGCAACCCTGGAGGTATTAACACGCTCCCCAGTGTTATTTATCACAGCCATCTCAGGAAGGTAGGAGCCTCTCTGTAGGCACCACTCTGAGTCAGCTCACCAGCACGCGCTCTTGAGGTCTGCCATTCCTCGATTTGTGGCTCTGCCTCTTCGAACTTGGTGTCCCGGGTCCTTTCAGTGTCCTTTTCACATAAATTCACGTGAACCACAGTTCCCCGCAGTGTTTGAAGATGCATCTGGATGATCTGTCCTCTCTTGGCCCCTCTCCTCATGGCTCTGTGTCGCGTCACCAGAATTTGGTGCAGGTGGTGAGAGATGTGGATGAGATCCCTCAGCTTAACTGCACAGTGCTCCTCTCCATGGATTCATTAGGAAATGCAACCTGGCACCCCTGGATAATGTCTGGAAAGTAGATATTGCATAAATATCCATATCTTTCTTCAGTGCCGTAACTTAGAGCCGTGAACGCTGCGTAACTCAGGCTGTTACTTCAGACATCTCATTCTGGTGAATTTTTGCAGCGCCTCTTGCAGACTCCGACCCCATCCAGACCGTTCAAGATCTGAGGATTACTGACACTGGCGTCAATAGTTTGAAGCTGTCTTGGAGGAGGCTTCCTGGGGTAACTCATTATAAGATATCCTGGGTGCCATTCAATGGTAAGAATCCTGCTCTCTTAGCGAGGTGCGGTATGAGGACACAGAATGAGGAACCCCAGAAAACAGGAGCTTAGCTCAGCTCATTCCTCATTTCCACAGATGATCGGGGTAGATGGGGACTGTAATGTCTACGGGAGTAGGTTGAAGCCCTGTAACTGAGCCAGGTTTTAGTCACTAATGAAGACATCCACTGGATATAGTCATAGTTGGGATTTGGGAAATCAGAGTTTTTCCCTTCCGGCAGCATATGTGATGCCTTTGTGACCAGATCTCCCACCTGACCGTGCCTCAGTTTCCCCATATACAAAATGAGCACATAACACTCCTCCCTGGCGAGGTCCCATAAGATATGTGGGAGGAAACTGCTGTAACAATAATTGTTAATAGCAATTACCCTGCCCTGTCTCTGTAACACCGGGGTTTTTTGAATGGCTCCTCTTAGGTGGCTTGGAAACCTCCCAGGTGGTTGCAGCAGAGACAGTCTCCTTCACGATTCCCAAACTGAAGGAGAGTACCACCTACACCATCTGCATGTCTGCAGTGATCGGGGGACGGGAGGGAAGCCCCACACTCCTCACAGCCAAAACTTGTGAGTACAGAACCACTGGGTGAGGACGAGAGCATCTCCACGTTAGTGCTGGGGGCTGTCTCTTCCTAAGGGCTCTGATGGGAGGTGAGGATGGAAAAAGAGCAATATTGGCTGTTAGACACCTACTTCTCAGGTCCCACCAGCCAGCAAGCCAAAAAACATGCAATGGTCCTTTCTTCTTATTATTAAGAAACATTGGGACTTTGCCTATCTTCCCCTGCCAATAAATCACTGCGAGATGCTATTTGAGCAACGTATTATCTTGGAATTACATCTGTAGTTACAATATCTTGATCATTTCCAGTAGATAAAGGCAAACATCACTCATGATGCTGTGGCATCACACGACTTGATTGATGCTGCAGAACAGGCAGATTTGGAGATCGAGTGGCAGAGAAGATCGGGGGGTGTGGAGACAACGCTGTGGTTGCAGGGAGCACAAGTGAGTGGGCAAAAACTTTATTGCCCATTAAAACAGCTCAACTTTCACAGTCAGTTTAGAGAAACACCCGGCAGTCCAGGCTGAAGATCTACCAACAGTTATTTACTAAAAGTCCACCAGTTCCCACCAGCTGAGGATCTGATCTGCTTCAGCTTTCTGGAAGGCCCCTAAAGTGCTGCAGGGACTCTTTCCTCTCACCAGAAACATGGTATTTTAGGAGGCAGAAGGTCTCCAAAGCTGTTTGCAGGTTAAGGTGTGTTTCCTGGCACACACATCTTTGCGCCCTGGGGTAGATATCATCCGAGAGATTCACCAGCGGCTGGAGCTGTGAACAAGCATAGCAGAGATGTGCTTCTTGCTCATCATTTCTATATGGACTTTTTGCCTTTGATTTCAGTGGGGCCAGGATTTGAGCCTCCCAAGGGATGCATCAGCTTCCTTTCAGCTCAGGCAAGCTCTCGGTGGTAGCTTCTACCCACCCTAAGCTTGCTTTCTTTCTTCTCTAACAGTGGATTTACCCAAAGTGACTGACTTCACACTGCAGGAGGCTGCGGAGACCAGCGTTTTGCTGACTTGGACGGCTGTTCCTGGGGCATCTACGTACCTATTAACATGGCGCTTGTCCTCAGGTAATGTTTTTTGGTGGGGGAAGGAAGGATAGTATGTGATTTGGTCTCTTCCTATGTGAGCTGCCCTGTCACCCAAGGGCATTTGAGGATGGAGCATGGACATGTCTGGCTTGCACTATGGTCTTGTGGTCTGTTTGAATGGCTGGAAAGCTGCCGGTGGAGAAGGACCTGGGGGTGTTGGTTGACAGCAGGCTGAATGTGAGCCAGCAGTGTGCCCAGGTGGCCAAGAAGGCCAACGGCATCCTGGCCTGTATCAGGAACAGTGTGGCCAGCAGGACTGGGGCAGTGATCGTCGCCCTGTACTCAGCACCGGTGAGGCCCCACCTCGAGTACTGTGTTCAGTTTTGGGCCCCTCACAACAAGAAAGACATTGCCCTTCTCTGGACACGCTCCAGCGCCTCAACAGAGCTGGTGAGGGGTCTGGAGCACAAGTCTGATGAGGAGCGGCTGAGGGACCTGGGGGTGTTCAGCCTGGAGAAAAGGAGACTGAGGGGAGACCTTATTGCTCTCTACAGCTCCCTGAACGGAGGGTGTAGTGAGGGGGATCGGTCTCTTCTCCCTAGTGACAAGCGATAGGACAAGAGGAAATGGCCTCAAGTTGTGCCAGGGGAGGTTTAGATTGGATATTGGGAAACATTTCTTCACCCAAAGGGTTGGGAAGCATTGGAACAGGCTACCCAGGGAAGTGGTGGAGTCACTGTCCCTGGAGGGATTTAAAAGACGTGTAGACGTGGTGCTGAGGGACATGGTTGTAGTGGTGTTTTTGGCAGTGTTAGGTTGATGGTTGGACTTGATGATCTTAAAGGTCCCTTCCAACTTAGACAATTCTACGATTCAATACCGGGTCTTAGAGCCAGGTGATGCTACAGAAAATGCAAAAGGCAGGGTTTAAAGGAGAAATTTCTTTCCACCACCAGCCTTAGGTGGCTGCTGTTTCTTTCAAGTGTCATGACTTGTGTCTCCAAGTGCTGCCCAGTATGAGCTTCGGTAAATGATGCCGTCAGTGATGGCACCAACACTGTTCCTTCTTTTGAATGGAGCCGGACCCTGTTTAGCAGAAGAACAGAGGGTTGACCCTGGGGGCTTCCATGCGTCATGTTCCTTCATCTCAGCTTCTTCATTTGAGTGAAAAAGAGGGGGAAAAATGGAAGCTGGTCCACTGTGGAGGCTCATAAGATGATCCTTTTGACCATTGCAAAATTCTAGGGTGAAGAAAAAGGAGGTGTGAAAACTGCTTAGGAAAAAGCCTGCTGGTTGGCATTATCAGTGTCTCTTCCTCTAGAGTCACTACTTGTCCAACAGGGATAGTTGCAGTGAACCAAAAAAATGTTGGTTTTTGTCATCCGTACAACCATAATTCTTATCTGTTTAAAAGCTTTGCTGTATAGTAAAGAGCTTTTAAAGCTTTCTTAGTCATTGCTCACAATTTCTAGTGTATATTTCTTTTTCCGACGGATTTGGCCATACAGGGTTTGCCCTTTGAAAGCACCAGCTATATTATTTTTTCCTGGAGTGGGCTTAAACCTCTTTGAATATAGCAACTTTCCTGCCATTGTTGCTTCGGCCACTAACTTTTTGCTAGGGATCACTTCATCTTCACAAGTCAATAAAGAAAATGAATCTGACACAATTCCCTGGCGCTCCCTGCAGTGCTTTTGGAGTTACCAGGTTGTCAGCTTTAATTTTTTTTAATTCCAAGGACATTTTGGTATTGGCAGCTTAAGACTTGCAGCATACGTCACTCAGGATGAAGTCTCCTGTGGTAGCATCATTTTTTTGCTCTACGTAATATGGATAAGTGATTAGGGAACTGAACATTTGGTTCTCTAGGGTGATTTAAGTGATCTAATGCAACTGTTCCCCTCCTGTGCCACGCTGTTAAAACATCGATCCGTAAGTATTCAAAAATCGTTGGTTTCAGAGTTGTCAGGGGCTCAGAAATGGATAATACCGTGTCTGACAGTCCCCCTGTGCCCTCACTCGATCGATCCTTCTGAAATAGGTTTATAACTATTGATTTAACATTCCAATCAGATGAATCTTGCCACCACATTTCAATAGTACCAACAAGATCAAATTTATGCTCATAAGTGTGTAATTCCAATTTCTCTTGTTTAATTATCGAGGCTGCCAACATTAGTGTATAAAGGCAATTAAGAATTTTGTCCTTTTTTTTTTTTTCTCTCTTTGTGCCTTGATTAATTTTCTTCTCCACAACATGACTTTTTCTCTAAACGAGTACTCATTCATTACCCATTTCTCTTGCCCCCATTTTAAGCTCATTTAATGCCCTCCTCCCTGCCGGCTGACTCTAGCCAGCCCCCCCTGTAAAAGATCGTGTCCCCTTCTATGCAGCTTGAGGTCATCCCAGCTGTAGACCTCTTCTGTCCAGTGTTACACAAAACCAAACCCATGTCAACAGGGCTCCCTCCAGAGCCAGCCTTCCTCGGCCATGCATCAAGAAGGACCTTGGAGAAGTTCAGCTGGACATCACCCTCCTGTCTCTTCTTTCTACCTTCTCTTGACTGTTCTTGGAGCACCACAGTCATGGTTTTCTTATCCACCTAGTCAACAGAAGCTCGTTTAGTCTTGCACTTGCACCTTGAGCCTCACAGTCTCTTGTCCCTTGAGAAACATCAGCTTCATTCTTTGCAGAAAATTGTCCCCAGCTGTTATGGTTTGAGGAACCCACAACAATTTCTTGTCTTTTAGAGAATTATTCTCTCACCCGATGACCCCCAGCTGGGGAGGGGAATTGGGGAAAAAAACAAGGAAACCCCAGGGTTGAAATATAAACAGATTTAAGAGAATAAGACTAGATAATTAACATTAATAGCACTAAAGAACCAGTATTGATCTCTATATCAATATAAAATATACAAGGATTATGCTCAGCCCATTCTATCAGTAGAAGCTGTGTGCTCCCAGTAGAGGACAGAAAATGTGGGACACTGCGAGCGCTGTGGCTTCGGGAGGAAGGGAAGGGCTCAGGGCTCCGTCAGCAGGGCAAGGAGTTCTCAGGATCACAGTCATCAAGGGAGAGAGAGAACTCCTCAGCAAACTTTCTAATTTATATTGAATGTGCCATTCATGGTATGGAATAATCCTGTTGGCCAGTTTGGGTCAAGTGCCCGGGCCTCGCTCCTCCTTGTCCCCACACCTGGCGAGCTCGACAACACTGAGACCTTGAAACCCACACACCATAGCTGGCTATAAAGTAAATACATTCACAAATTCAGACGCTGGAGTCTTCTAAAAGTACAGTTTTCCCAAACATTAGAAGAGACTTTACTGACAAGTAAAATTACTGAAAGAGAAATCTGTATCGCTCAAACCAGGACACCAGCAAAGACCATCCTTCTTCTCCAAAGGTTGCAGACTTCTTCCTACGTGTGCTTGGCAGTCTTGTGCCGGGCGTCACTCCCTGGGTGTGATCCAGGTACCTCCTACCTCAGTCCACCATGAAAGCCTTCTTTCTGTCCCAGAGTACGAGTGTGGTAACCATTCACTTTCTCCTTGTGTGAAAGACCCGTTATATGAAACAAAGGGGTTTAGTGCTACACAGTGGTTTACTGCTACAAAAGGAAAAGTAGCTGAACTCACCTGTTTGGGGGTCTAGGCAGGCAGGCAGGGTGGGTGGTGGGCTGCCATAGAGCTGTGTTTCAGGAGAGCCATCAGCTTGTGTTTCCTACAGCAAATCCCTTCAGACAATGTCGCATGGCATCTAAACCTGTTATTATTATTTTGACTTGCCTACCCAAAAGGAGGGGACTAGAAGAGCTTGAGTCAAATTGCTAGAAGTTTTTGTGGGTTTTTTTAAAGGAGCAAAACCTTCCTTCTGAAATTTTTTGGGGGTAATTGAGAACATCTAATGAAAATGATTATTCGCACCGATTGAATTTCTTTCTGTAGAAACTAAACTTTTTTTTGTATTTTTCAAAGGGAAAATGCTGTTTCAGAATGTGAAGGTGCAAGTTTCACTTTGACCAGGGTCAAAACTTATCATTCAGTATTTCCAAAATAAGACACTTATAAAATGTCAAAACATTATGACATTTTTGCAGATTTTTCCTGCCATTATTTTAGATCAAAAGTATCTATTGTATGTGACCAAATTTCTCAAGTAAGTTTGATTCTACTTTTCAGCAAATTTTTCATTCATTAACAAAAAAGAATCCTGTTTCTGTACATGCTGACCGCTGCAAACCCCTGGTGTATCACAGAGCTCAGCCTTGGAGACCACCTGGACCAAATGCCCTCTCTAAACACTTGTACGATTTTCTGTTCATGTACTCAAGAACTCCCTTGTCAGATGTAAACATCATCTGGTTTAGGACCTGACCATTGCAGTTTGCAAACATGTCTTACCAAGAGCCTCCACTCCGAAGCCCAGGACTCATCTTGTCCCCAAGCTCCTCTTGGCCAAAGGTGGTGTCATTAGAAGATGGGATGCTACAGAAATGGGAGTTATTTTGAGTTTCTCTGGCTCCCAGTCAATGCATGTTCCTTCCTTTTTCACAGCTTCTGATCTTTCCCAGGAACTGTTATCAGCAGCTTCTAGATCGTACCGAGTGACAGGACTGAGAGCCAAAGAAATGTATTTGTTTTCTATAAGACCAGTCTTTGGAGATACGGAGGGACCAGAGACAATGCTCCTTGGGCAAACAGGTATGAAGGCTGGAGACTTGTGTTGCAGTTTTACCTCGGTAACTGCTATTGAAGCTAATTTCTTGGCTTCTCTACCTTTCTGACGCTTTGCTACATAGTGGCATCGTAACTAAAAGAGGTTTGAAAAACGCCTTTTCTGTTTGCCTCTTATAGTGGGACCTCACGTAGAGTCACCTGCACCAATTGCTCCTGCGACTTCTACAAAATTGGATACGATGAGATCCCCATCCATATTTCCCAGCAATGTGGGGACCACTCCTCTTCCACTGGCCACCACCACAACACTACCACCAACCCCAGAGACCCTGCTATCCACCGCTGTAGTGTCCACACTGCTGACAACTCTCCCTGGGCCAAGTGAGTGTGTATCCATGTGGGATTTGATGATGATGTAGCAGCAGGTCAAAACCACCAGGGACCGTGGTCTCCCTGATCTCAGGAGCCAAAACTAGTCTTCATTCACTGGGTAGTGACAGTGGCCAACGTCAGGGAAGGGGAAGACAAAAACCCCATAAAAATGCAGTGAAGCTCTCAGCACTACCCTGTGGGGTGAAGGTGCTGCCTGCTCACTCACCAACACTTGAGATTGCAAGAGGTATTTGTGCTTGGGTTTGTTTTGTTGCGCTGAACACAAAGAAACATGCTTCTGCGTTAGGACCCCCCAGCTTACGGAGATCCTCTCTTCCCTCTGCAGTCTGTGGCAAGTTCAAAGCCGACATTGGGTTCCTGGTGGACGAGTCCTCAAGTATTGGCCAGAGCAACTTCAATAAAGTGAAGGATTTCCTCTTCCGGATCATTTCCTATTTCCCTAAGATTGGGCCTGAAGGGACACAGGCAAGATTTTGTTATTCTATTTCCTGAAGGTGTTTTCCTGCCAAGTGTTCACCTTTTGCACACCCCTGCGATGACCGCAGCCTGCTCGCTCACATGCGGTGGCTCGGAAAGGCTAAGTGCTTTGCCTAAAGACACGTGTGTGTCCAACAAAGACATGAATAAAAGTCTCCTAAATCTCAGCCTACTTGTTTGGATGTATTTCCACTTCTTGGTTATTTTTCCAAGAGTGAGTCATCAGGAATAAAGCCAATCCCAGACCTACTGAAATGCTGTCTAGGTGATGGAGCCCAGGGATGCGTCAGGTGCAGGTGCCCCTCTAGGACTTCGTTTCTGCCCACATCCAGACTGCTAATGGTTAGAGACCCAGGTGGGGGCCCAGATGGGTTATGCAGCACACACCAGCAGCTGCATCTGCCAGACAAGCAGAGGACCAGATCCCCAGGCCATGCTGTGAAGCATCTCAAGAGCAAATAAAGCCTACAGTATTGAGCAACAATTCAGCAAAGCCAACCGGAAGACTCAGTAGATAATTTTGGGGGGTCATTTCTGTTTAATTAATGTAATATTTGAACCAATCCTTTGAAAGGGAGACCTGCATAGCTTACTTTCAGGAGTTCAGGAAATGGGGAGCTTCTTGCACTCTTTGCTTACAGGTAGTCTTGAAGGTGTAGACATATGATGAAGTTACCCTGGGGTGACAAATAATTCTGGAGAAACAAAGATGTTTCAATTTAGATGGCTATAGTACAAGCTGAGTAGCTGGCCTCCTTTTTGCACTCAATGGAGATCCAGGGTTTAATTCAGGAGGGATGGGTGCTGCCATGGGACCTCCTGCAGCAGGAGATGCTCCCACCCAACCGTGAGCTGCCTAAAGCGTGCAGGTCTTCCATCAGTCCTGTGCTGTATCTGCCAGCCTATGCAGAAACCTCTGATGGCCTAGAAAGTCTGAAAAAGTACCTTGCCCATGCTTAAACATATGGATTATGCCCTATATGCCTGCCAACCTGACAGCCATTTTTGTGCCTCTTTCCAGTCTGCAAGAAACCCAACCTCTTTCCACTCCTGTTGCACTGCAACTAGTTGTATTATCCAACTCAAGGCGGTTTATTGAGTGACGGTACATTTGCCGTGTACCTGCGCCCTCCACGTTTTTTAACCCCCTTTTCTTTGGCAGGTTGCTGTTGCGCAGTACAGCGAGGAGCCCAGGGCAGCCTTCCACTTCAACCAGCACCGGGACCGCAACGGTGCCCTGAAAGCCATCAAGGGATTGACCTATGCTGGAGGCAACACAAAAACAGGTCTGGATGGGTGAGCTGCACACGTGGGGTGGACCTTCTGGACCAAGACAGAGGCTGGAGAGCAGGGATGGCATTTGTCTGAGTGTTTTGAACCTATTCACCTGGTTAGAAAGTTATGGCCCAAAGTTCTTCAAAATTTGAGAATGTAGGGTTGAATTTACTTTTATTTCCAGGGATAGTCTTTCCAGCTAGCCTGGTGTCCTTTATCCATGTCTTAATTATACTTCTGGGTTTCTCTTCATTCTTTTATAACCTTCTAACTAGAGGGAGGTTTTTATACCTGGCTTGGAGACCAAGCCCATAAACGTTAGGTAAGGATAGTTGATGCTGAAGCATCCTTATTGCCCATTGTATGCACATTTTAATCAACAAATTCCAACAGTTATTACCTTGCTACCCCTAACAGCAAAACAATGTGCCCTGTCCTATTTTCATGGTATGTCATCACATAAATGTCCTTTGTTGACCTCTCTTGTACAAATAACACAGCTCTTAATCAGCAAAGCATCTCAAAAATTCACACACTTTTGTCTCATGTGGTTAAATGTTCAGAGACAAATAGCACTTTCCACCTACTCATTCCCAGCAGGACAGTAGGGTATACCTGGTTCCCTGAAGGTATGTGAGCAATAATATTAAATTAAAGGTAGTTAGTTTTAACTTTACCCTTCTTAAATAGCCCAATTACAAGGGGATCAAGTGCACCCTCAGGAAGTTTGTAGACGACTAATTTGGGCAGGAGTGTCAACCTGCTTGAAGGTAGGATAGCTCTACAGAGAGATCTGGACAGGTTGGCTCAATGGGCTGAGGCCAATGGTATGAGGTTCAACAAGGCCAAGTGCCGGGTCCTGCACTTGGGTCATAACAACCCCATGCAGCATTACAGGCTTGGGGAGGAGTGGCTGGAAAGCTGCTGGTGGAGGAGGACCTGGGAGGTGTTGGTCGACAGACGGCTGAATATGAGCCAGCAGTGTGCCCAGGTGGCCAAGAAGGCCAACAGCATCGTAGCCTGTATCAGGAACAGTGCGGTGAGCAGGACTGGGGTAGCAATCATTCCCCTGTACTGGGCCCTGGTGAGGCCCCACCTTGAGTGTTGTGTTCAGTTTTGGGCCCCTCACAACAAGAAAGACGTTGAGGTGCTGGAACGTGTCTAGAGAAGGGCACCGGAGCTGGTGAGGGGTCTGGAGCACAAGTCTGATGAGGAGTGGCTGAGGGAACTGGATTTGTTTAGCTTGGAGAAAAGAAGAATCAGGGGAGATCTTGTCGCTCTCTTCAACTACTTGAAAGGAGGTTCTAGTGAGGTGGGGGTCGACATATTCTCACTAGTAACAAGTGATAAGATAAGAGGAAATGGCCTCAAGTTGTGCCAGGGGAGGTTTAAATTGGATATCAGGAAAAATGTCTTCACAGAAAGGGTTGTTAAGCATTGGAACAAGCTGCCCAGGGCAGTGGTGGAGTCACCATCCCTGGAGGTATTTAAAAGACGGGTAGATGTGGTGCTGAGGGATGTGGTTTTGTGGTGTTTTTGACAGTGTTAGGTTGACGGTTGGACTTGATGATCTTAAAGGTCCCTTCCAAGCTAGACAATTCTATGATTCTATGATTAACGTCTTCCAGTCAGACAACATAAAGGGAAGCCTTGAGGCACCCATGTTTGTTAGTTGAAGGCTTATATACCTCATCCTGGCTCAGTAGTATTGGCCAGCAACACAGAAAAACGGGACTGATCAAAATACAAGAATTTTGATGGGACTGGTTAGGGAAAGCAGGCGTGAAACTGGTCAGACTGCAAATTCCTAGGTAATCTTGCCTCTAATCCTTCTTTTTACTGAGGTCGTGTCAATAGAGGCATTTTACCCATCATAGGAATCTTTCCATACTGTTTTGGGGTTTCTTAACTGCTTCAGTTTCAGGGACAGTTCTTTGTAAAATTTTCCTGGTCTTTCTAAAGAAATTTGTAAATGGGAATTCTTTGGGGGTTTTTCTAAAATGCAGGGAAAGCGCTTCAAGTCTCCCAAATGTATTATTTTTTCCTTTCCAAAACTATCTGCTGAATTCAGCCTGAACCATTCCAGCCAACCTGTTTTACTGCTGTCTTCGCTCAAGAGACATTCCCCCATGCTAGGGGCTACTATCCATTTATGGGGCCACACTGAAGGCCATTTTTTCTCCATCTGTGGAAGGGGACCCACAGTTCCCACCTGCAGACCTAACAGGCAGATTTACACCATCCTTCTCTATGTTTGCCCAGGTCGTGGTATAGCCTACATGCTAAAGGAGTTATTTCAGTCCTCCAGAGGGATGAGACCAGATTTCCCTCACATGCTGGTGCTTGTGACTGATGGGCGATCCCAGGATGACGTGTTGCTACCAGCCAGAGCAGCCCATGCTTTGGGTAAGAGTTGCCCTGTCGTGTTTCCCTGAGGCCTTGGTTCTCCATGAATTTCCAGGGGGTTGAGGGTGGTACGTTATGTGATGTGCACACTTTGAGTGCATCGCTGACTTTCTTCACTCCTTTATCCTTTCTTCTTTCTGTTCCTCGCTTGGGTGTCTTGGTTTGCTATAGCTCACACATGCTGCTTCAGGTGAGCTCTTGGGTGGCTACCGGAGTACCTAATCCCAGCAGAGGTTATTAAGAGGAAGGTTGTGATGAGGGGTTTGAAAACTCTGATCTCCAGCACTTTTGCTTCCATTGAGTGAGCGATGTGTTTCAGGGATCCGCATCATTGCTGTGGGTGTCTCAGGAGCTGACCCCATTGAGCTCAACAGCATCTTGCTGCAGCAGAACCTCCAGAATGTTTTCTACGTCAGCACATTTGACGACTTCCCCCAGATCCTCCGAGAGCTGATAGAAGTCATTTGTTCTGACCTTCAGCCTTTGGGGGCCCAGCTACCATCCAGGGAGGTGAGCTGCTTCACAGCCCTTTGAATATAAGCCAGCTTCCTTGGCGCAGGTCTTGCACAAGGGCAATCTTCTTTCCTGAGCAAAGTTTTAAAGCAAAGTCAGAACAGATTTAGGACACGGGGTCCAATCCTGACCTCACTTACTCTCCGACCCTCAAGATAAGGAACAAAATCTTTGAACTCAAGGGAGCGGAACTGGGGAAGCCAGAAAACAGCTTTGAAAGTTTTGTTGCATAAGGCCACTGCAAGGGCAGAGGACTTGAATGCATTATAAATTAATTTCCCCTTTCTAACTCTGGTTGATGGGTCATTGGTATGGTTGTGAGCTCATCTGCAGAGTATCTCCAACAGGGGTATTTTATGGCTGTTTCAATGAAAAAGTTGGTGATATAAAAGTGCGGTGGCTTCTTGACACCCAACAGGTCTGAACAGTCTATGTTAGCTTCACTGGAGAAAATTAGTGTCTCCATAGTAGTTGGTGGACAGCTAGTCAGTGTGGTCAGCAGTCAGGTCATGCTTCAGTTCATAGGTAGGTGTCCACACTGGCAGAATAGCTCAGATGGTGATGTCTATGCTATGGCAGTCTAAAATTAGGTGAGATTAATGTTGTCCATGAATGGTTGAATTAGGCTCTTCATTTCATCTCTGCCAAACTCCTTTCCACAGTTTCTCCCACGGGGGAGAAGAATTGCATTGACACTGCCATGGAGTCTTGCAGATGTGTAATGAACAATATGTAGACTCTCTCTGAGCCAAAAAGAAGATCTTGAACTGTAGGGGTAACACGGGCCAACACTTCCTGAGTTATTGATACACTCCCTGACTGTATTTTGTCCTCACAGAACTCTTGGGTTCTCCATCCTATTCTCCCTATTTCAAGACACAAGCTGGAGACATAATAAATAATGAGTGACCTCCAAGGGACTTTAAATAGTCTGAGGATATGAACAGGTCTCCCGGATGGTCAACCTTGCTTCTTTCTTCTGTTGCCTAAGCCGAGGGATGTTGTAGTCTGTGTTTCATGGTCACTCTGGTTTGGGTTTATTTGCCATCCTTTGACAGATAATAATTTCATTATCATTTGTTCTATTTTTGTTTTCCTTTCAAGAGCTTCAGGAGCTCACCAGCTCATGGAGGCTACGACCCATACAGCTTTACTGCAAAGGGAGAGAAAGGAGAGAGGGTGAGTCCACCAGCATGAACCATCCACTCGGTTAATTAATATGCAACTAAATTAGTAGAATGAAGGAAGAGATCTAGCAAAGAATCTTTTTTATGTTGGTGTTTTGATACATCCTGCTCCATGCTGGCTTTGAAAATCGGGCAAAAACCTATGTGTGTGTGTGCTAGCAATTGGGGATTCCCTCAAGTGGTATAGAAGGCTGGTGCTGCATGAAGCTGTTTTGGGTTTGCAGGTCAGGGGCCATAACCTGCGCTCTGTTACTTTCCATATGTTTAGGGTCTACCTGGGAAGGATGGCATTCCCGGGCTGCCAGGCAGACCGGGGCGGACAGGTCCTCCTGGTCCCCCTGGACTCATGGTAAGTATTTGATTTAGCAAACCTTGTCAAAATGCCATTCAAGAGAAAGGTGAGCATGGCTCTCAAATCTCTCTCTCTCTCTTGTTTTGCAGGGACTCCCTGGCGTCCAAGGTGATACTGTAAGTATTTTGAATGCAGCAAAGATTATCAATACAGTGGGACGTTAAAGCTTTGCTTTTCAAGCCTTTCAATGACCAGTTGCGCTGAGCAGGACAGGAGAACCAAGTGACCCATTTTGCCTTTGTGATGGACTATTGCTGTCACTAAATAGCTCCAAGTATAGAATCATAGAATGGTTTAGGTTGGAAGGGACCTTGGAGATCATCTAGTTCCAACCCCCCTGTCATAGGCAGGGACACCTCCCACTAGACCAGGTTGCTCAAAGCCCTGTCCAACCTGGCCTTAAATATCTTCAGGGGTGGAGTAGATTTCCCTCTGTTCAGAGATCTGGCAAATAATGCAACACGACATGGGCACATTTCTAGCCGAGTAACCCTTAATGAACCAGAGCTGTCCAGAAAAAGGCCAAGGACTATGAACTCTGCCTTCAGTCATAGCTATCAGTCCTAATGCATAATCATCAGCCGTAGTGTTTGCTCACAGCCTTCCCATACACAAATTGTTCATGCAACAGTCCATAGCTCTGCTTGGAAAACATGCATCTAGCTAGACCAGACAAGCCTCCTGTGCCCTTGGTTTTGCTGCACTAGTTGCTCCATGCTGTTGATGTCATTGGTGATGTCATGGCTTTGCACACTAGATCAGCAGTCACAAATGTCCCTCCCCTGCTTTTACCAAGTCTCTGTTAGTAGACAACTGCATTTGACCAGCTAAATCACCCTTGGTTCTGAGGGCTAAATTGACAAGGGGCTGGTACCAAGGTGTGCCCAGGTCATTGAAAGGCTGAGGGACCTGGGGCTTCTTAGTCTGGAGAAGAGAAGACTGAGGGGGGACCTTATCAACACATATAAATACTTAAAGGGGAGGGTGCCAGGGGGATGGGAACAGTCTTTTTTCTGTGGTGTCCAGGGATAGGACAAGATGTAACTGACACAAACTTGAACATAAGAAGTTTCATCTTAACATGAGGAGGAACTTCTTTCCTGTGAGGGTGGCAGAGCACTGGCACAGGCTGCCCAGAGAGGTTGTGGAGTCTCCCACTCTGGAGACATTCCAAACCCACCTGGACGCTGTCCTGTGCAACTGCTGTAGGTGCCCCTGCTCTGGCAGGGGGTGGGACTGGACGATCTCCAGAGGGCCCTTCCAACCCTGACCATGCTGTGATTTGAGATGCCCTAGGATTTTCAAGGCAACCATGCAGGACTGATAAAATATGGGACTTGATGGACACTTCTGAAGTGAGAGCTGGAGGCCAGGCAGGCATCAGAGAGCATCACAAATGGCACAAGACACCAGTGCATGTGTAATTGAACTAAGTCCCAGACCTCCATTGGCTGCACCGGGGTGTAAACAGCCAGCTCCTGTGCAGAAACAACATTTCAGTGGCACCATCTTGAACTTAACTCCATCTTTTGGGCTCAATTCAGTTGCTTAAAGAGTCCTCTCATGTGATTTGAGATGCCCACTCCAGATGATGCTCCAGAAGGACACAGGTCTCCCATAATTCCTGCATCATGTCTGCCACCGAGCCCTATGCCTTGGGTACCTGATGATATCACTCATCTTTGGGCATCTGGATCAAACTACCAGTGTCTGTGATGCGTTAGCATCTATAACACGGGTTGTGATATTTGTGAGCCATGGTTTGCGTGAATCACAGGGGTCCAACACAAACCACTGCACCCACTGAATGCTCCTGATGATTCATTTACCTTCTCCTGGTGGATTAAATAAGCAGCAACCCCTCATTCCTCACAGCTTCCCATGGTGCTTGAAAGTACTACACTGTCACTACATCAGGTGGCCATCCTACATGCACCCACCACTAGAGAGAGACACACCCATGGGTGACATATGTATTTCTCATCAATGTTGGGGCTACTTCTAGGAACCTATTTTCATGACCACTTTAAAAGTGAATGAAATTTTATTAGACACAGGTCTTGCAGGTGCTTTCCCGTTTAATGCTGCAGGATTTGGTTTTAATTCCAGGGGTCTCCTGGCTATCCCGGACCAGTGGGGCCAAAAGGAGACAGAGTGAGTTTCATTCCTGGGTTTCATTGGGCAAAAGCTGTTGTATTGCTCTGATCTCTGATTTCTAAGCATTTGTACAGTGACCTTTGGTGAATATGAGCTTCTGAGCTATATGTAACTAGCCCTACATGGCTTGTCTCCAGCTTGGGGAGTTGTCCTGCGGGTTTGCTAGGAGGAATCTAACGTCTTTATGGAGAAAAGAGTCCTTATCACAGGCCCTTGGCGCATTTCAGTTGGTTATTTGCAGAAGGAGGTATTGCTTGGTTGGGTCATTCTGCCTTTATGAGTTTCCACTGTGAACAAGCCTGTTTGCACCCATTTAGGACACAATAGGCTTCAGGATCAGTTGTGGGCAGATCCAGGAGCAGGTGTTCTGTCCTTCCCCCAACCCCCAATGCACGTTCCTTCTCCATCCTTGCATTCACCTGAGCCACCTGTATGGCTACAGATCAGGGAGTGGATCCTGCTGAAAGCCGACCTCCTTTTTTTTTTCCCCATTTCCTCAATTTTCTGCCATGCCTGTAAGCAAAACTCGTGTCATGGCCATGTGGTTTCTGGTACCTCTGCAAAAGAGTGGCTGCAAGGAACACAAGTTTTAGGTTTGTAGTGTAGGGAGGGGCTGTTTGGTTTTAAAGTCGCTTACACTGATCATGAAATTGCCCCGAAATTATGAAACTGCCTGATTGCACCTGGACCTCCCAACGCAGCTAAGCACGTGTCTTCCTCCCCTTGTGTGCAGGGCGAACCAGGCTATGTCCTGGGAGGAGTGGAGGTGATTCCCGGCCGAAATGGGCAGCCTGGCCCCCCCGTGAGTATCATACCCCAGGTGTGGTTGGACCCTTCAGCCTCTCAAGGGCTGGCAGAGAAGCGAAGGGAGCTGGGAGAGAGCCCATGTACCTCCCTTTCCTGGTTTTTGTTGTTGCAGGGACAGAAAGGGCAGCCAGGGGTTCCTGGGGTAGCAGGACCACCAGGTTTACCAGGGCCACAGGGGCCACCAGGGCTCTCCATCAAGGTGAGCATGGTTATTTGAAGCATGGTTCTGTGATGTTGTACTACAGAGAGAGGAGACCCGGCATAGTCCAGGGTTCCTGGATACTCTGTTCATTCAAGAGCCCTGGGAACATTCATTTCTTCTCTCCATCATGAGATTTTCCCATTGAGGCATAAAAGGAGGAACTCTGCAAAACATTCCCATCACCAGGGCCCTGCTGTTCAACACAGCGGGAATCAGTGATGGAGCTTGAAAAAGTTACTTGTCTGACATGGAACCAGATTCAGTGGCCTCTAAGACTTTTCCAGCTCCAGGTCCCAAGGAGGGTTGTTTGGTGGCTGGAGTGAAATACCCAGGATCGCTTGTGCTGTGCACAGCCAAAACCCGACTGATGGTTGTCACCAAATGTCTCTTTGCGCCAGGGCTGGGTCAGAAAGTCCCAGCAGAGACCAAGAGACCTAAAACTCCCCTCCTCTACCCTAAGGGGAGGTTGTCATCAGATTTTGCAGGTTGAGGTGTCTGGAGCGTGCGAGATAGCAGAAACCTCTACTAAAGCTCTGTTTTCCCTTGGGGGTGGTGGGAGTTTTGGTCTCTGGGCTTGTCAGCCTGCAGGAGCTTTTTGCTGGGACTAAGTTTAGAGAGGACCCTCTCTCTAAATTACCACCCCATGGTAATGCTCCTTGTCCTTTGTGTTTCAGGGTGAACCAGGGGATTCAGGTGTCAGGGTAAGTACCTGAGGTTGGCTTTCACTTTTGCGTGTGATGAGAAGCCTTTTTTTTTTCAGTATCTCTAAGCCATCCGGTAAGACTGTCTTGTGCTTCATGCAGGGCCCTCGTGGGAGGAATGGCCTCAAGGGTGACAGAGGAGGTGTGGGAGAGCCGGTGAGTGGTCCACTGCTGGCCGGTTACTAAGGAAGAGCTGCTGGTCATGGTGGGAGGGGACCATTGGCCTCAAGATGCCCACTGCCATGCAGGGTGGGTGTAGAGGAACAATGTCTACTGCCAGCTCTCATCATCTGCCACTTTAGGGTGCTTCACTCTGCTGACAAGGGCTGGCAGATTAAATAGGGCCAATTAAGCGTTTCTCACTTTGTCAGCTTCATCCTGTTGACCTGTCACTCGGGAACTGCCAAAAGGGGAATGTTAGAAACCCAGCAAAGACACGGGATAACAGCCATTCCTTTTGCCAAGAGCAAGGGCACGCTCTTCCTCGTGGTGTGGAGCAAAGCTGTGGGAAGTGCATCCATCACAGTGCTCACCATGACAATAAACCTCTGGCATAGTCAATCATGTTGGCAGACGATAACAAATGTCACCTGACGAAGGCTAATCCAAAGCAACAGTGATTCGCCCTTGAGCCCCTGCTGTCTCCTTCACCCATGGAGCAGCTGAGTGCAACCCTTCTCCTTCCCACATCCCACCCCCCTGGTCTCAGCAGGACAGAGAAGACCTGGGGCAGGTCCAGAGGAGGGCAAGAAGGTGGATCAAAAGTGTGGGATAGCAAATGGACTGAGCTGGCAGCAGATTCAAAACAAAGAAAAGGCGGTGGTTCTTCACAGAAGTCCCACAAGGGTCTTTTTGGGGTGTAGGAAGTTTGAATTAACAGGGAGATAAGAGAAGGAAAAAAGTCCATGGTGCACTACTAGGAATAAAAGAATCCATATCTGGTTTGGGAAGTCCCTGCATTACAAATGGCTCAAACTTGAAAGATTACTGAGGGACAGGGCATGTCCTGTTCTTGCACCTTTCCCGAGGTGCCTTTCACTGTCCATTGTCATACATGGGTCCTTTTTTGTTACCTTTGCCATACTGTAGAGCTATATCCCATAGAACAGCCATATCCATACATCAGTCTTCTCCATTTCCACACCAGCNCATACATCAGTCTTCCCCATTTCCACACCAGCAGCATTGCTATGGTCACCCTCTTACAGCAGCACAGCCATGAAGAGCCACTGTAGAAGACAGCCACTGCCACATCGACATGGGTACCCAGGCTCTATCTTCCCATGTAACAAGCAAACACATCTTTATGTTCTCTTCCTGAGTAAAGCCAGTGATCTATAGCTTATTTGTGGAGGAAAAGGAAATTTGGGAATACATAGATATCACTATAAATCCTCAGTTGGACAGGAACTGTTAAGACAGGCACATCAGGATGTATATTTCTCTGCTTGTGTTTCTGCACACTTAAAAATAAACTTTTTTTTTTCAGTATGATTGGTAACAAAGCGTTTGGAAGAAAAAGAATTTGATGATGTATCTTCCTTTTCAGGGGAAACCTGGCTTGCCAGGCCCTGTAGGACTAGATGGTGTTCCTGGACTGCCTGGACCAAGGGGAGAAAAGGTCATTACTCATGTCAGATGCTTGCAGGATCCGTCAGCCCAAGGGGGAGCTGAGAATAGCTGAGAGAAAGTGATAGNAAGTCAAGTCCATTTTCCTCTCGGTCCTCTAGTTTCCACCCAGTGGAAGAACTCCTCTGCAGTTTCTGCTGCCAAGGAGCAGTGTTTCCTCCCAAACATGGCTCAAGCCTTGCGTGCTCCCTCTCCCCTGGATAGGGCTGCTTCACTGAATCCCCCACCCTGCTTCAAATGGTCACTGAAAACGCCTACAGAAATGGTCACTGAAAACACCTACAGACCCTTGTTCTTAATTCTCTCCTCCAAGTCATAGTTTGCACCTTGCCCGAAGGTTACTGGCTAGACATGTGTCTTGGCCAAATGTTTACAGAGCAAATTTCTCCCCTCCTGCTTTGCAGGTTGGCTAAGAGTGGAGCTCTGAAGCAGATATCTGGGTAGGACATATGGTGCTCTGCAACTTTGGGGACCAGGTTTCCTGAGGGCAATGCTGAGCTTACCTTGCAGGGGATGGCAGGAACGGCCATTCCCGGCACTGCTGGCTTGAAGGGGGAAGAAGGAGAGCAGGTGGGTCGGCAATTTGGAGTGAGATTTGCCGCTAAAGACCCATTGGAGGGTGCAGTGTCTCCAGAGTCTCCTCCAATACCTCTTATCTAGGTTTTCCTCGGAGGGTGCATCCTGTAGTTACAGATGGAAGGGGGCAGAGAGAAGGGAAGACATTGGTTTTAAAGTCTGAGCTTTCACCATTTCTTCTGTTTTCTCAGGGGGTGATGGGACCTCCAGGAGCACCAGGACCAAAGGTAGGTACTGAAATGCTAAACCTGAGTCCCCGTGCCTGGTAGTCAGCTGCCAACGAGAACATGTAGCTCTAACCATCATCATAGGCTGCGGGAATGTTGACCCCTTACTCAAAAGCAGTGAAAGGGAATAATTGTACACATCAGCAGTCACTGGCCTGTGGAAGTCATTGCTGCAGAGTGCTGTGGAGACCTGGAATGGCAGGAAGATGTGATATTTTAATAAAAAAATAAATGGCATTTTTTGTGGCCAGTGAGACTCNCCCACCCCCCTGGTCTCAGCAGGACAGAGAAGACCTGGGGCAGGTCCCGAGGAGGGCAAGAAGGTGGATCAAAAGTGTGGGATAGCAAATGGACTGAGCTGGCAGCAGATTCAAAACAAAGAAAAGGCGGTGGTTCTTCACAGAAGTCCCACAAGGGTCTTTTTGGGGTGTAGGAAGTTTGAATTAACAGGGAGATAAGAGAAGGAAAAAAGTCCATGGTGCACTACTAGGAATAAAAGAATCCATATCTGGTTTGGGAAGTCCCTGCATTACAAATGGCTCAAACCTGAAAGATTACTGAGGGACAGGGCATGTCCTGTTCTTGCACCTTTCCCGAGGTGCCTTTCACTGTCCATTGTCATACATGGGTCCTTTTTTGTTACCTTTGCCATACTGTAGAGCTATATCCCATAGAACAGCCATATCCATACATCAGTCTTCCCCATTTCCACACCAGCAGCATTGCTATGGTCACCCTCTTACAGCAGCACAGCCATGAAGAGCCACTGTAGAAGACAGCCACTGCCACATCGACATGGGTACCCAGGCTCTATCTTCCCATGTAACAAGCAAACACATCTTTATGTTCTCTTCCTGAGTAAAGCCAGTGATCTATAGCTTATTTGTGGAGGAAAAGGAAATTTGGGAATACATAGATATCACTATAAATCCTCAGTTGGACAGGAACTGTTAAGACAGGCACATCAGGATGTATATTTCTCTGCTTGTGTTTCTGCACACTTAAAAATAAACTTTTTTTTTTCAGTATGATTGGTAACAAAGCGTTTGGAAGAAAAAGAATTTGATGATGTATCTTCCTTTTCAGGGGAAACCTGGCTTGCCAGGCCCTGTAGGACTAGATGGTGTTCCTGGACTGCCTGGACCAAGGGGAGAAAAGGTCATTACTCATGTGCTTGCAGGANCGTTTGGAAGAAAAAGAATTTGATGATGTATCTTCCTTTTCAGGGGAAACCTGGCTTGCCAGGCCCTGTAGGACTAGATGGTGTTCCTGGACTGCCTGGACCAAGGGGAGAAAAGGTCATTACTCATGTCAGATGCTTGCAGGATCCGTCAGCCCAAGGGGGAGCTGAGAATAGCTGGGACAAAGTGGTAGTAGGGTAGACGTGTGGGGAGGCGCGTTGGGATCTCCCACCATTCCCCTTCACTCCCTGCTTGTATGGGTTTGAGTTTGTGCATGGTAGAATAGATGTTGCGACTCCATCCAAGTCCATTTTCCTCTCGGTCCTCTAGTTTCCACCCAGTGGAAGATCTCCTCTGCAGTTTCTGCTGCCAGGAGCAGTGTTTCCTCCCAAACATAGCTCAAGCCCTGCATGCTCCCTCTCCCCTGGATAGGGCTGCTTCACTGAATCCCCCACCCTGCTTCAAATGGTCACTGAAAACGCCTACAGAAATGGTCACTGAAAACACCTACAGACCCTTGTTCTTAATTCTCTCCTCCAAGTCATAGTTTGCACCTTGCCCGAAGGTTACTGGCTAGACATGTGTCTTGGCCAAATGTTTACAGAGCAAATTTCTCCCCTCCTGCTTTGCAGGTTGGCTAAGAGTGGAGCTCTGAAGCAGATATCTGGGTAGGACATATGGTGCTCTGCAACTTTGGGGACCAGGTTTCCTGAGGGCAATGCTGAGCTTACCTTGCAGGGGATGGCAGGAACGGCCATTCCCGGCACTGCTGGCTTGAAGGGGGAAGAAGGAGAGCAGGTGGGTCGGCAATTTGGAGTGAGATTTGCCGCTAAAGACCCATTGGAGGGTGCAGTGTCTCCAGAGTCTCCTCCAATACCTCTTATCTAGGTTTTCCTCGGAGGGTGCATCCTGTAGTTACAGATGGAAGGGGGCAGAGAGAAGGGAAGACATTGGTTTTAAAGTCTGAGCTTTCACCATTTCTTCTGTTTTCTCAGGGGGTGATGGGACCTTCAGGAGCACCAGGACCAAAGGTAGGTACTGAAATGCTAAACCTGAGTCCCCGTGCCTGGTAGTCAGCTGCCAACGAGAACATGTAGCTCTAACCATCATCATAGGCTGCGGGAATGTTGACCCCTTACTCAAAAGCAGTGAAAGGGAATAATTGTACACATCAGCAGTCACTGGCCTGTGGAAGTCATTGCTGCAGAGTGCTGTGGAGACCTGGAATGGCAGGAAGATGTGATATTTTAATAAAAAAATAAATGGCATTTTTTGTGGCCAGTGAGACTCCGCAGAATTGTAGTAGTTCACGTTAAATGTGTTTTGGGAGGAAGATGTAAGGAGCAGATTGTCTCATATCTGCATTTTAGACACCTTCCTCTGAACCATCCAGGCCCAGATTCATTCCCACGTTTCCAGTGGAGACAGACCAGCCCTGTGAGAGCTGATATAGCCAATCCTGAAGTTTGAGTTTTCTTCTGGAAGTGCCCATCTTTTTCCAACTGTTGGGGGAAACCTTGACTTGACCAATTCTCTCAGCTTGCTTAAGAGGCTGAGGTTGGTGGGGAGGAATGATTTTGGCGTCCTGGTGCTGCCAAAGGAAAGGGACTGGACAAATGTAGCTCCAGTCCAAATCTTGCAACTCTGCTGGGAATACAGGGAAGATGACGTATGGCAAGGACTGGTCAGGAAAGGACTCATGGCAGGCAGGAAGGTTTTCTGGCAGACCGCTGCCTATCTCCCACCTCTCACTACTCATGGAGATGTGGGGGTTCAACTCCAGGGCTTCTCCATGTGACAAAATACCTGGAAAGCTGCGGGTGCTGGAGGAATCATCTGATCTTGGCATGTACAGGGACAATTGCTGTAGGAGGAAGGAGACTTTCTCCTGAGCCTCTCAATTCAGGTTTGAGTGGATGCTTGCTTCTTCCTGAAGCACCTGGCTTGAGGTCCTGTTGAAGTCTGACACCGGAGAAAGACTCAGGTAGTCTGGATTTTTCCTGGTATGGAGAGTGCCAGGCGTGGGGTTAGGTGGTACATGAGGCAACTCAGTGTGGTCCCAGGTTGTTGTGGCTCTTGGAGGAGCAACCACTTAGGATTGGGTTGTATGACTCTCTGCGCGTTCCCTTCTCCAGGTAACTCGGGATATACTCTTTGAGTTACTGCTCATGGCCAAACGGATCTGAGTCGCTGATTTATTTCATGTCCATTAAGCTCAAAAAATGTCCATGTTGACCCCAAAATAAATTATTTTCATACTTCCAAGAGAGGTGGAAAATGAAGGGAAAAAATAATATCCAAGGAAAAGTTCCATTCAGCCTGAAACAAAGTGGTTTGCTTACCTGTGCAGTGTTTTTTTATTATTATTTATTTCATAAAATAGAAGAGGATCTTAAATCTGTAAAGTCTTTGCAAGTGCTAACAGTCAGTTTGCTGCTCATGTCTTGCTTTTCGCAAGAGCGAAGACCTCCTTGAATTGCCCGGTCCTGATCCACACAAATATGGGTCCATGGCAGGGTGTTTCATGGACTGCCCGTGCAAAGCAATGGGGAGAAAGAGCAAAATTTGGCAGGGTGCTCACTGGTGAGGTAACTGTTGACGTTGCTCATGAGCTCTTTCTGAGTGGACAGCAGAAGGTGCAGGAGGCAATCACAGCTGCTCGTTTTCATTTAGGGTGAACCAGGACCACCTGGGGAAGAAGAACCGGTTGGGCCAAGGGTGTGCCTCCAAATGGATCAAATCAGAACAAAGTTTTAAAAATTAAGATTAAAAAGATATGTAAATATAGAACACACAGTAAATGGGCCCTGGACCAGTATCACACCTTGCTCCTCTTGGTTATGCTCAGCCTCTGAGCCTGGACCTACCCCACGACCCCAGACCTGCACATTTTCTATGCTGTAAACTCTCAGCTTTTCCAAGAGACTGTCTCGTCTTCAGCTCTCAAGCTCCTTGGAAGGAAACAGTCTGATCAAGCTCAGGATAGTCCATGTATACATATAGTAATGTGTATTAGATTATATAGTAGATTATTATGATATAACTATTTAGTAACTATTATAATATGCATGCAATTTAATATTAGGCATTCTATATAAAGTGTGTATGGTGCTATGTTTCTTTATACAAGATATCTTATTATATTGTCGATATTATACAGGTAATTAATATGCAATACACAATATATAAATGCATGGACTATATATGTAACGTGCTATATATTATATATCACATATATGTAAAATACTTCATTTTTAAATTTTTTATTTGCTTTCCACCCTGCTTTCACAGTCTCCAGTGGAGGGAACGTGCTCAGCATGCTCTTCTGCAGCATGTGAGCCTCCAGGCTCATCCTGCTCTGCCAGTGGAGCCTTGTCTTAACTAAAGCATCTTCTGTCTTCCAGGGTAACAAAGGGCAAGGTGGTGTGAAAGGGGAAAAGGTGAGACTGGCCAGCGCTGGAGCGCAGAGTAGGAAGGGGAGAAGCACTGGCTGTGTTTTTGGGTTCAGGACAGAGTAGTTGAGGTATCTGGTTGGAGATCTAGAAGGAGAGAATTTGATGTCCCCCTTAAAAGGCTTCTCCCAGTTTGGTCAGATATAACTGGGCCACGTAGCTACGCGGCACGTAACTGCAAGGTTCAGGAGCTCCCTCCTGCTGAAGGTGCTGTCGTACGTGGGATAGACCTTGCACCGGTGGTAAATCCCCAGGACAGTCTGCAGCTAGCAAACACTGACAAAGAAACCTTCAATACTCCTTGCCAGTCCATACTGAGTATTCACAGGTTGCTTTTATTGAGCTGTATTTCAGGTTTGCTGGTTTTACAGCTCCCCAAGCTGCACTTGTTCTGCACAGGCAGTTGATTACAACATCAAAGATCAAAAGAGACGGAAGCATTTTTTCCTAAGAATAGCTACAGTAGTGAAAAATGGAAATAGGCTGTCGGTCTTCCTCGAGCCAGCGCACTTTGTAGGAGCAAAGCCCTGCAAGCACAGCAGGTACATGTACTTGCAGCTTCCAGGTCTGAGCAGAGTCCTGGGGCTGTGTTAGACAATGTGCTGGCCTGGTCTGGTAGCTCCCATGCATCTCATGGCCATCTCCATACCTTCTCTTTTTTGCAAAGGACCATCTTTGATAGCTTTATCTGGGATGAGAGCTTGTGGCTATGCACTTGGTCTCCTGGTAGATGGCAACCAGGTGTGCTAGAGATAGGCATGGGGATTTCCATCTCACCCAAGAGCCCTTATAGCTGTCCTGTAGTTAGTGAAAAATTGGGCTGAAGAGCTTCCTCCCTCCCTCCCTCTGGCTGGGAGCTTCTCACTACAGCAGAGACTGAAAGTGCTGAATCTGTTTTCAGTCCAGTGGAAATTCTCTTTTGATGTCTTACAGGGACTCCCGGGACCTCCAGGGCCAAAGGGAGACCAAGTAAGTCAAACACCAATGGAACATGTTTGACTAGCTCAGGTGAAGGTATCCTGACTTTCCCCAGTTTTTTCCATGTGTGCAGCTCTTGCAAGCACAGTTGAGTGGGTTTATGGGGGGGTTACGCAGAGATGAAGCCAGCAGGGACAATCTTGAGCTCCATATCTCCTCTCTGTTTTGCTCTTGAGCATCTGAGATGAGTTTTGAACTGTTTTAAGGAACGGATGGGGGAAAGCAATGAGCAGAAATTTTTCATTGCCCTAGATTGTTCATTTTATGTCCTCTTGCCTTGCAGGGGAACCCTGGATTTCCAGGTGCTCCAGCTATGGGGGTAACTATGAGTGGATTACAGCCCTTCTTGTGCTATAGCCATGCAGCATCACCAGTAGTGGCGCCAGTAGACCAAGGACCATGAGATGTGTCCCACTGAACTGCAGGAAGAACTAACGGACCTTTTGCCTGACCCTCCAGCCAACTATGTCTTCTACCCTCTTGCTCCACCTCTTGTATTCCCAGCCCTGCACCACAGTTGCCCACTGTCTCCCCAGAGGAGCAGGAAACGAGGATAAAAGCCTCCCCACAACTGAAACCCTGTGCCTCCAGGCTTGTCCCACTGCTCAAGCTCCTCATTCACAATGGGGCTGCTCTGGTCCCTGCTGAAGAGACACTGCTCTTCATGTCCCTCCAAACGCTAGGGCAGCTTTAAGGAGAAACCTTGGTGGTGGCCACCTTTGTGTGCCCCACGACATTGCTGCAAGAGCTGTGGGAGCAGTTGGAGGTTGTACTAAGGACTGAGACCCACTACCAGGACAGACTGATGTGTCCTGGAGGATGGCTGAATGAGCGTTAGCGAAGGCTACAGAAGCTGTCTGCCAATAACACCTCACATGTGAGTGATCGTTCAGTTCCATCCCTGGAGCCAAAACCTACTGAAGTTGGTAGGATTCCTCACATGCTTCACTGGGTTTGGGATTTGGCTTGTAGTCCTTTCTGGCTTGTAGCCCTTTCTAGCCATCGGTGCAGGTCATGGTTTTCCTATCCCATAACAAGGCTGAGATTCTCTTGCTTTGGCAAAGGCAACATGAATAGACCCTCCTTTGAAAGGGAGCTCATTTTTCCCAAATAAGAGAGCATTTCTGTGATTTCTTTTTATCCTCAGGTTTTGGGACCTCCAGGCAAGAAAGGTGTCAGGGTAAGTCCATTAATTAGCACTGCTTGAAACTCAGATGAGGTCTTTGCCTGAAAAAGTGAAGGCTGTACCATGTTTCACCGTCTGAATCACATCTCCCTTGTGATTGACTGGAGAGGAGAGGTTGGAAAAATAACAATAGTCTTGCCCTGCTGATATTTCTTTTGCTTTAATTAACATTTTGTACCTGTCATTCTCTTTCTAACCTTAGTCTGTGGGGAAATTTGGGATTTCCATGTTTTTCCATGTGTTAGTTTTAGAAGGGAGAGATCACTGAAGTGCAGACCCAGCCCACTCACAGAAACTACTTTCCAGCCAAGGGAGGTGTTGACATAAAATGAAAGCACAGCTGAGGCTGGAAGGGACTTCTGAAGGTCTCTTGTCCCACCTCTGGCTCAAAACAGAGTCAACTTCAAAGCTGAGTCATGTTGCTCAGGACCTTGTGTGTTAAGCATCTTCACGGATGAAGATTTCCCCACATCTTTAGGCCCCTCACCCAGCGTTTGGCCTCACCACAACTGGAGGAAATTGCGTTTCTCAAACCAAGATCTTTGAGACAGAGCTGTTCCCTGACTATGTTGTCCATGTTGTCCATCTGCTTTGTAGCACAGCAGATACAATTCACTTTTGGAATGGCCTCGTGGTGGGATATGGCCTGGAATATCTTACTTGTTTTTTTTATTCTTGATAGCTCATTGCCAACCTGTAAAGAAATACAAGATCTCCCTTATCACCCCTTAGAGACAATCAGTTTTGTCCTTTTCGCTGGGCTTGGATGTTGGAGCCACCTCCCTTCATTGGTCTCATTGTCCAGATTCCTTAACATTGGTTAGCAAAAATGTCTCTCCTTTTAGGCTGCCTGCATTTAGGCAGCGGTCTGAGATGTGAATTTTATCCCGCTTATACCCCTATAAATGGACGCATGGTGCTTTACAGTATACCATTTGCATGGCTGGAGAAGGTATAACTACTGTGATGAGTTTTGTACAGCAGAAGCCCAGGTACCGAAGGGAGAGCTTCAGTATAAACCCAAAGATGGATGGATNGAGCCACCTCCCTTCATTGGTCTCATTGTCAGGATTGCTCAACATTGGATAGCAAAAATGTCTCTCTCCTTTTAGGCTGCCTGCATTTAGGCAGCGGTCTGAGATGTGAATTTTATCCCGCTTATACCCCTATAAATGGACGCATGGTGCTTTACAGTATACCATTTGCATGGCTGGAGAAGGTATAACTACTGTGATGAGTTTTGTACAGCAGAAGCCCAGGTACCGAAGGGAGAGCTTCAGTATAAACCCAAAGATGGATGGATGGGTGGATTTGGCAAGGGAATGGTTTTCAGAGTGTATTAGAAGTGCAAAACGCAGCTCTAGGGAGCCACAAGAACAGGGCTTGGCTTCCTGCATGATATTATTAGCTTTGGGGATGTCTTTTATTCACAGGGAGATGTTGGACCAACGGGGGCCCTGGGACCACAAGGAGACAAAGGAATACAGGGAGACAAAGGAGAAAAGGTAATGCACTTGCTTTTCTCAGCGCACCCTTTATGGGTAAAATGGTTTATTTTGTTTGTGTCCACAAAGGAAACTCTGAGGCAGATGGAATTCCTGCCCAAGCCATGCTAACAAGGAGCACCCGTGTGCTGCACGCCAAGGGGAGTCTTGTCACATGGGGAAGTCAAAAGTGCCTTGAAGAGAAATCAGAGAGAGACGCAGTTACCAGTGCTCAGCTCACGCAGCTGCCCATGGTTGATGAAAATGCCTAGGAACTGCTCTGTCCTGCTAGCTCCATCTGTGGAGATTTATGTCCTGAGCTTGGAAGCTGCTCTGGGAAGACACTGTGTCTCCCTCTGCCTCCTGCTTAGCACCAAACACAACATTGGCAAATAACTCCCAGTAGTTATAGCGAGGACGGGAAGCAGCAGGCTGAGCCTTGAGGGGGCTACAAAGTGGTGGTGGAGACTGCTAACAGTGAGCATGGCACAGGACATGTTCCCAAGAGTGGCAAGGTCATGCCACCACAGCTTGTGCATGGCAGTGGAAGAACTGCAGCCAAGATCTGCAAGATCGGCATGGGGAAACTGAGGCACGTGCTGGGTTCCCCAGAGAGAACTCTGGTGAAAGTTGGCTTTCCACAACAGCACCTCTCAGAGGTGGCAAGGAGTGTGGTTAGGAGGGGAGAGGGACCGTGTGGAGGCCATAAGGACAAGATGAGAGGAGGTTACCAGCACAGGATTGAGTCCTAGCTGTCTCTGTCATACATAGAGGTGCAGAGAGGAAAAACTCTCCAAACATTACACTGAGACACATTTTATCATTGATTTTTTCAGGGAAGTCCAGGTTTCGGTATTCCTGGTCAACCTGGGCTGAAGGGAGACCCGGGCGACAGGGTGAGTGGGGCAACATACTGGCTTTGGAAAGGGGAGGGCTAAGAAGGCAAATAGCAGGTTCAAAGACAAAATCTCTGTCACCTCCATGGACATGAATTTGCTGGCCTTCATCCCTGAGGCCTGTCATCAGGCAATTAATACTGGGATGGTGACAAGGAGCGAGGCTGTGACCCTGTGGTTGGTGATCCCATGGTGGTCTTGTGTGGTGGGGTAGTTTGCACCCGACTATGGAAGATAGTGCTAAGGGGGCAGTCCTCCAAAATGCAGAGAGAGGATCACTTGTGAGTCTGGAAGAAAGCACTGATGGTCAACGCTCAAATGGTAATTCAACGGAAAACCAAGGAAGCCCCATTTCCAGTGGCTTTGTATCCTGAAGGTGAACTTGAACTTTATCTTCCCAACTTTTGTATCTAAGAAGGTGCAAGCTTCTGGTGGCTCCCACATGAGTTCACTGATGTCTAGTAAGGGTTGGGTTAATGCCTTGGTGTTCCCTCCTACCGGGATATTAATAGCTACTTTCATTTTAAACCAGCAAAAACTTGCACGACCTAACATCTTTGAGGTCCCCACCCCTCTATCAAAGCTACTCATCAAAGCATTAATGGTTTCAAAGTGGGGAAGACAGACGCATCTAGACAGTGTGTTCTTACAGCAGCCCCGCTTAGGACACCATCTGGTTTCCCCTTCTCTGCATTTTACTGGACTGTTTCAGCTGCTAATCCCTGCAATCAAAGAGCAGCTTTGCAGCATTGAGTCTGATGTTTATACCCTTTAGATACAACAGAGGACCCTCACCTGCAATTATTCTACCTGTATCATTCTTGCCATGTGACTAATGGTCTGTATTTCTGCAGGGAAATGTAGGGTTATCCGGCAAACCCGGTCAGAAGGTGAGTTTATGCAGTGATTTTCAAGGCGTAAAGCTTTGTCTCATGACTGATGTCTGTGCCACCCAAAGTAACTTGAGTCGGTGGGGTTTTATCTTTGCCACGGGGCTAGTGTCAAAACGTGGGGAGTGTTCAAAAGCCGAAAGGTCTGAACAATTCCTGCTTTGTTGGAGTCTCCATATGACACGCAGAGCCCTGCATAGAAAAACAATGAAAAGGTGCTCTTGCATCTTTAAAAAAAATCTACAAATCCTGGCTTGTAGGATTCCTCCTAGCAAAGGTTCAAAACCCGTCAAGAGAGGTCTGGAAAACATCCCAAATGTCGTGTTTGTTCAGTGAATCTGTCTCGCTGTCTACATTTCTTAAACAGCGTTGCTCCCCAGGCTTGGCTGAAGGAGCATATGGATTTGGGAAATGTTATACCATGACACGTAGCCCAGTGAAGGGAATATTTAGGCTGGATCAGCTTCATTGGCATGGAGAAATTGGATGTCAAAAGAGATAAATGAGATGCATCCAAGACAGCATGTGTTAACAAGATGTGTTAATGCAGTTGTGAAGTGGAGAAGGCAGCGAGAGGTGGTTTGGGTTGGGAGAAGGCATGATGAGGTGGTTGAGTGATGAGGAGTCTCTGTTGTACAAACCTAAAGCAGAGTAGATGCATAAGTACCCATCCATGAGAGCTCAATTTATTTTACATGGGAATAGAAGTTAAAAGATGGAGGGGGAATTGACCCGGTGTCCACACTGCTCTGTCAAGACTGGACCCATCTCCTGGGTCTCCGCTAATGGGCCACCTCATTTGCACTGCAAAGCTTCCTGGAGGTGGAGAACCTCAGAAGAATCTGTCCTGCAGTGTCTTCCAAGGCTGATTGTGGAGTCTGGATGGACTAAATTAGAGATGGATGCTTTCCAGCCTATCCTGCTAAGCAAATAGTATAAGTACAGCCCTTTCTAGCACAGGGTAGATGCTCTGAGCTCAAGCTTGAGCCAAGAGTGTGGAAGCAATTACATCACCATGGGGCCTGGCATGCTGTCTGAATCTGCCCCGCAGTGTCTGAAGTGTGAGGACTATGAAATGCAGAAGAGGAATGTAACGACAGTTTTGCTTTCTTTAGGGGGATATAGGTCTGAAGGGAGAGAAAGGTGAACCAGGATTACCTGGGAAACCAGGCGAGACCGGACTAAGAGGTAAAGATGTAAGTAGAAGCTAACAATCCAGTCAGATGGTCATGCTGAACCCCTCAGTGCACCACTCTGTACCAAGCTAACAACCTCAGGTTATGTCTTTACAATAGCAAGTAGGAACAAGTGACAAGATGGGACCAGTTAGAAACATGCATGTTATACTGGTTGGGGAAAAGACAGGTCTCAGCACAACAATGGTCAACAAACAAGAGTGGACAAACTACCTTTAATTAGGCACGATGGTTTGCCCATCAAGGGATCTAACTTCTCATTTGCTCTGTCCGCTGTTTCATTGCAAGTGAGGAGGTAGATCCTTCGCAGGTTGTCATTAGGTCCCTGGAGGTGTTCAAGGCCAGGCTGGACGTGGCCTTGGGCCACCTGGTCTAGTGGGAGGTGTCCCTGCCTATGGCAGGGGGGTTGGAACTCGATGATCTTCGGGGTCCTTTCCAACCTAAGCCATTCTATGATTCTATGTTTTGGGGCAGAAACTCTTTACCCTTGGTCCAGGGTATGCAGCCCCATGGTGATTGTGTTACAATGCCTGGACACAGCATTTCTTGTTATTCAACATCATGCTTTCTTATCCTTGAGTCACATCTGTCTGACATGCAGGAAACTAGCACAGTGTGCAGCCACAACAGCCCTGAAGGGTTTACTTTTGGGTTTAGAGCATAATAGTTCCCTTTTATGATCAAACAGGGTGGCCCCTCACAAAAGCATCATAACTGGCTTCTGGAAAGCCTCTCCTAAACACAGTCAGTGAAGATGTTTCTTCAGTTCAAAGGAACGAGTTGATCCCTGAACACTGAGTGGAATAGGATCACCAAGGGAAGGCTTAAAAAAAAGCAGCAGCCGTGCGTCTGATCCTGAGGCACTGCTGCCCAACAGCGCTCAATTCAGAGCCACCGGTGATTTCATAGAATGTTTAGAGTTCTAAGGATCCTTAAAGATCATCTAGTTCCAACCCCCCTGCCCTGGGCAGGGACACCTCCCACCAGCCCAGGTTGCTCCAAGCCCTATCCAACCTGGCCTTGAACACCTCCAGGGATGGGGCAGCCACAGCTCCTCTGGGCAACCTGGGCCAGGGGCTCACCAACCTCATAGTACAGAATTTCTTCCTAAGATCTAATCTAAACCTCCCCTCTTTCAGTTTAAAACCATTCTCTCTCATTCTATGGCTCCCTTCCCTGATCCAGAGTCCCTCCCCAGCTTTCCTGGAGCCCCTTTAGGGACTGGAAGGGGCTCTAAGGTCTCCCCGGAGCCTTCTCTTCTCCAGGCTGAACACCCCCAACTCTCTCAGCCTTATTTCAAAATAAGACCTCTTAACCTGAGCAGGAAATCAGGGTAAAAGAACTTGGTCACAGGTGGAGATGTAACCAAGCACTTTTGCATTGTGTTGTAGGGAGAACCAGGGGAGAAAGGCACCTCTGGGACCAAGGTAATCAATGGGGACCCCACATCATCTAGAGTTACACAGGTACCAAATGCAGCAGGCTCACTCACAGCTGGAGGTCTGGGTACAGCAGTGTAGGAGAAGGGCTGCGCTGAGTTAGAATGAAGGTCTATCCATCCTGGCATCTCACCTCCAAGAGTGGCCAACTTCCCTGGAAGTCTTAGGAACAATGCAAAAGTGGGATGTCCTATGTGAGAGGTGGTGTCTTATGGGTTTGATAGCTCTTGGTCGATTTTCCTGCCATGAATTTAGTCACCCCACATAAACCTTTAACACCCTCAACCCCCCTGGGCAAGGCTTTGCACAGGTTAGTCCACCAGCAGCTGGATAAAAACCCCCTTTGATTTGGTTTGAAGCTGACCCCTGCTCATTTTATTTACTGTTGTCTTTGATGAGACTACGAAGAATCCTCTTCGTCATGCCCTTGGCTCTTCTTTCTCTTATTTTAGCTTTGGTTTCACCTTCCAAAGCTAAAGACTGAAAAAGAAAGGCCAGAAAAGAACTAAACGGTGGGGGTTTGGGGATATCGTTCTTTATGCTCTGCAGCAGATGCAGAAAAGAGATTGCCACAAATAATAGTGGGGTTTGGTGGAAATAACCTCATTTTCTTCCTAAACATGAATACTCTACTGTCACCCTACTCCTTCTGCCCCATTTATTTCATTTATGGGACTGTTCTAAAATACCGCCCCTAATTTAAGACATCTCAGATGACCATAAAGCTGCCTTTGTACTGCCTTTCCAAGCGTTACACAATGCCAAAGAGGAGATCTTACCTGCTTTAGAGCCACTGGAATGGTAGGTGGGCTTGGTTCTCTTCTTTTAAACTGCGCCCTCCAGTTGTAAGTGCAGTAGAATTAGTGTCCTTAATGAAGGTTCAACCTGACGGAAGAACACAGGGGGGTTGGAACTCGATGATCTTCAAGGTCCTTTCCAACCAAAACCATTCTATGATTCTATGATTCTACTCCTCTCTTTTAGGGAGAAACTGGTGTCCCTGGAGAACCAGGAGAGAGAGGAATCAGGGTAATAACTGCTATTATTATACTTTTCTGCCCAGGTGAGTGGTGGGGCATTAGGGGAGGCTGCTCTGCTGCTGCCCAGGCACCCCTGGTCTGTGCAGGAGGAGAGGACTTCCTTCCCCATCCCAATGAGAGTCCCCACTTAGAAACATCCATGTGCAAACATTTATTTCCTAGGTGAAAAATCATAGGGGGACATAGCATTTTTTTTTTGTTTGCTTTACTTTTTTGAGCTTCTGGACATGCTCTATTTCTGATTGCTTCTCCAAATCTTTTCTTGCAGGGGCCGCCTGGACTCCCAGGACGGCCTGGAGAGCAGGGGATAAAAGGCGATACAGGACAACCTGGCAAGGATGTAAGGCAATCCCTAAAGGAGAAATGGAGAGAGGGAGAACTTGGGATAGTGCAGTGCCAATCAAAGCAACAACCATCTTTTTTTCTGCCTTACAGCCTGCGAGGCATAGAAAGCTCCTTCCTTCTCTCCTGGGGAAGGGGGGGGTCTCCTCTTCAAAGGGAGGATTAGGGCTGTTTCTCCCTTCTTGTTTGATTAGCTGGAGCACAAGATTAGTAGGACAGTGCGCTGGGGGGTTCTGAGTGTGCAAAACTTCCCCAGCCCCACACTGCTGGAAACGAAATGCTTAATACTGTCTCAGTCTGGTAAGGAAGGAAGGAAAATGGTGCAGATCAGTCTGATCTCCCTCTAATAGCTTTGGAAAACACTGGCTAAGATCAGCTACGTTGTCAGAGGTCTCAAAGACATGGTGTTGCTACAAACTTTGTGAAACTGAGCAGCTGACTGTGGGAAAATCTCTAACGAGTGTACCCACTGAGGAAGAGGCTAATAATCTCACCCCTTATTAAATATCAGAGAACTCCTCCGCAGGAGAGACGTTGAAATCCAGATTTCATTAGCTCAGCTGCTCGAAGAACGGGCTTGTTAGTCCGTCGGATGCTGAGCTGGCAAGAAGAGGGGAGACTGCTGAGACCCCCTTCCCCTACCATGGCTCGTTCTCATCCTGCCTCTCTCTCCACCTCCTAGGGAATCACTGGAGAGAAGGGAGACAAGGGCGAATCTGTAGGTTTGCACATTCCCGTTTATAACCTTGCATGAGAGAAAGTCTGCTTGGGGGCTAAAATCTTGAATTGCACCACTGACTATATTTTTTTTTGGGGGGTGGGGGGGTTATGGTGGTGGTGTATCTTCATAGGGTGAGCCTGGGCTGCCTGGGACTCCTGGAAGCATTGTGAGTAATGCCTAATTCTGTTGTCTTGCACATTCGTTCGGGGAAGGGATATACTGAGATTTATCATGAATCCTGGGTACCACCGGGGATGTGTTGCCAGAACTTGCTGGTTTCAACAGTGCGTGTTGTAGAGTGGATTTCCCTCCTAGCCTTAGAAAAAGGTGCAGAGCAGTGGATCTACCTCCTCTACAGATGTAGGCATGAATCCCTCCCAATTGGCTTGTCACTGATGGTGCAAGAAGACCGTGACACAGAAGGGACTAACACCTAGCTATGAACCCAATACCTTTAATCGCTAATTGTTGTGTAATCAAGGCATCTGGGCTCCTTCTACAGCGAAGGCAGAAATGGATGCCTCCTAGGAAAGGTGCTTAGGCACATGGGATGACTCGTGCTCAGGACTCTTCTGTGCCTTTGTCGAGACTTCTCCTTTGGATAAGAGGCCTAACACCAAGTTGTGTCAGATTGAGAGAGAAACCCCACTCAGGTTCATCAAAAATAAGGCTGGAAGAGATTTTGAAAGGTCATTTAGGTGATCAGAAGGTGTTTTAGCACAAGAATGTGCAATGAGGCATTTTTTCACCCCATTGGCTTCAGTGGAGGTAAAGCCACCCCAGTGCAAAACCAAACAACTGCCTCAGGACCAGGAGCCACAGCCTCTTGAGAGAGCTGTTATCTTCCATTCCCCGGGATGAGGCATTGGCAAGATCTGAATAAGAGGCTGCTTCAAAGTGAGCAAAATGCTACTGACCACCTTCAGCAATATCATTCCTTGATAAGACAGTGGCTTCTTCTGACTCTGGAACTTGGGACAAGCCAGTACCAAGGAGTCATTGCCTTCTGGTGATGCCTCTCTCCATATATCGCAGCTCTCTGTTCCCAACCCTACCAACATGCTGTTTGAAACCACCCCATTTTGTGGTCCCAGTCCCATTTTCAGTTGTTGTTATCTATGGGGGCTCCTGTTCGCTTGCCTTTCCTATATTCCGCATTACTGGGACTCCGGTGTGTTTGGGAGTGGGACATGGGGATACCAATTCAAAATTCCTTTCAATGTTCCTTTCAAAACTGGGAAGAGCCTTGTTACTCCAGGGTATGGCAAGATCCTTCTCTGCTAATGCATAGCCATCTCGCTCCATCACCCAGCCAGGTGGTCTTAGTGTTCAAAAGACGTATTCTCACTCATGCAGTTACCCTACTGGCTACTAAAACATCACACTAAATGCCCGTGTCAGAGGGGGACCCAAGCAATGTCCTGAGCACCAGGAGAGTGGTGTCTCTGTAAGCCCAGTCCCCTCTGAGAGGGCCTTCATTAGAAATGCAGATGTTCACACCAACATCACAGCCACCCTGAATCTCTTACCTGTGAGAGCAAAGGCACTGCACCAGCTCCCTGTTGGCTTGAGTCCAAACATAGCGGGTTCAGGTTGCCGGCTGATTTGGGAGGATGCAGCGGGCTCTGTGCCCATGGATAAGGGCAAAGGGGGATAAAAGGCACATGGAGGTGAGAGCTTGTATCAAAGACATCATCCTTCACTTTGTGAGCAAGGTTTCTTCCTTTTGCAGATGTCTTCTCTGGAGAGNCAAACTAGAGTGAATGGTTCATCCCAGACCAGAAATCAGAGGGATCAGAGGCTGAAGTTCACTGAGAGCCTGACTGCTTTGCTGAAAGGGAATAAGATGACTTGGATGCTGGAATAACTCCAGTAGTTTGTCCAGACCAACAAGCCTATGGCTATTACAGAAGCTCCTTGTTATAGCAATAGCTCTGATTGTGGGTAGGTTTGGAAGAACTTTTATTTAGTGCCAGCACTCAGATGGATCGCAGTAACATGGATCCAGCACAGGTGAAAATTCCAGTGATAGGAAAGAGCAGAGAC